>QLPG01025965.1:0-19610 GCA_003314385.1 Gomphus sp. MG54 | reverse complement strand
CGCCTCGCGAAGTCACGCCACCAACACCTTCCCCACCTCCCTCTCCGAAGCTTGAAACCGTTCTGGCCAATGCGTCCTCTTCACAGCTCCAAGAGTTGGAAGATGATGCCATCGATTCTGACACTGAACGCACGATCGCCGCTTATCGACGTCAGAGGCTTGCAGAACTTCAGGGGGCAGAGAGGGCCGCGAAATTTGGAGAAGTCTATCCCATTGTTCGCGAAGATTATACTAGAGAAGTCACCGACGCCAGCAAGTTAGATCTTCCCGGTGAGTCGCAGATCAAGGGCATCGGAGTCGTCTGTTTCCTGTATAAGGACGGGTGAATTGCTTTCGTAGTGGTCAGATACATATAAATGACCTGCCGTTGGGTAATCCAGTCAGGTCGCAAGCACCCGACTTGCAGGGCAGCTACGGGAGCTCGCAAGACGTCATCCTCGGACAAAGTTTGTTTCCATCGTAGGCGATAAATGCATACCAAATTATGCCGACCATCTTTGCCCCACCCTTATCATATATCGAGGGGGTGAAGTTACGCGCCAGGTAGTTGCCTGGGGTGCAGATAGAGAGAGAACCATCTCAGGCTCGTTCCTCTCATATGTTTATTTTGTCTGTCTGTCTAACATTACCCACGCAGAGCTTGAGGCTTTACTAATATTGGCACTGGCAATCACCTCATCGCCTCAGCCGTCTAGTCTGGACAAAGGCTCCGATGAAGATGAAGATGACTGGGAGTCGTCCTCAGCAAAACGGCCTACCCCTTCGAACAATCTACGGACAGCCAGCCGACATGCGGACTCCGATTCAGACTTTGACTTGTGATCCTATTGCTATAGATAGATTCATATGTTTTCGCATGTTTTATACACGATAGCACCTTTAATCGGCGTTTATCTTGGGTAGTACATGTTTACGGCCTTTAACTGGCCATTCTTCCGTCATAGTATTCGCATTGAAGACCCTTCCTCCTCTGACTACGAACCGAGGATCTGTCGTAGGTTCAAGATCTTGAAAGTATTCCAAGGTTACGCCTGGGGGGTATAACACCAAATCTGCGAGTTTACCGGTGCTGAGACTGCCGATTGAACCAAATAGGCCAAGGGAGAGTGCTCCGTCACGAGTTGCGGCCCGTAACACCTCATATGCATTCAGACCACCGGCCTTCGTGAATTTCATCTCGGCGTGGTAGATGAGACCCAAAGGGGCCTCTCCATGTGCTCCAATATTTGCAAGTGTTCCGCGTTTCACCAATTCTGCAACTGAAGCAGATGTGTTGAATAAGGCGTACGCTAAGGATAATAGATGTTATCAGCAAAGCTTTCATAGACTTCCAAGACTCTTACATCCGAAAGGTCGGTTGGATGTTTCTGTGAGGCCTTCAAGTATATCATGCCTAGTCAATCGCCGAAGTCTATAAATGCAACCGAGTCTTAGCTATTATCAATAACAATATATGAAAATTTACTTGGGATTATTTGGAACATCAACCGAAGCCCAAACCAGTTGCTCGCCCATTACGCCGCCATAGTTCACGATGTGTGTGGGAGTAGATGCCGTTCCGCTCTGTGAGTACAACGTAAGAACATCATCGTACAATACTGGGATCGGGATTGCATGTTCAATGGTGGTCATCCCTGCACCATAAGTCAGTGGCAAATAAATATATATATGAATCTCCAAGCTCCCCATCGACGATATAGGTTATATCCCAGTCATAATTCATTCCTCCTTCTGGAACGGCGATCATCGACAAGTCTCTCGCAGCAAGAAGAAGCCGCTGGCGCGATGCCCTGCGGATGTTAATTAAACTGATGATTGTGATAAACGCATAGGGCCATACCGGCTCGGCAATTGATAGTTTTTATACGAGAAGCTGGACGGACCACCTTCGGCTTTAATCCGTACAAGGGCTGACCGTGCCTCGTCCATATTCACTATGTCCTGATGAACATCGCTGCTCCCGGCCCCATATATTATATTGCCAGTGTGGAAAATCCGGGGTCCAAGGGATCTACCGGATTCCACTAAGAATCTTTCATGATATCCATCCCTATTGTCACTGATATTATAGGTAAAAGACAACACTGGAAAGAAAAAGAGCATTTATACCTGCTAGGGTTATGTAGAGTTGTGATTCCATACGCCAGGAAGGTTTCAAGCTCCCACGATCTTGTGGGAATTTGTACCCTGAATCCACTCCAGTGTGCATGAACATCGATGAATCCCGGAGTCAGGAGACCTTGAAAGAGGTATAAAAAGATCCAGCACTCAAAAAAAAAAGAGTCTCCTACCTCCACCGGCATCGATTACATGGGCCCCTGGGGGAATATGCACGTGGCCTGTCAGACCCACCTGGGATATGACGCCGGCCTTAACTACTAATGCACCTCCGGTAACATGATCGGTGCTGAAACGGCCGGTATCAAAAGTTAATAGTGTTGCGTTGATAATTGCCAGTACATCAACGCCTTCAAGTGTCAAACTTTTCCCCAGGTGGCGACTAGTTGCATGACAGTCAAGTTTTAGACGTGTAATGTCACTATCGTATTCCACCACTAGTTCCTGCACTTCAGGAAGTACCCTGTTGGGAGCCAGTGAAGCAACATCGATGTAATGAAGATAGGGTCCTTGTGTGGGCGTCAGAGAGAGCTATATAGAAGCCAGCATACGAAATATACCTATAAGCCAGAACAGCCTTTGCCCATCCTTACTCCATACAATATCGTGGCCACCGTCTAAGCTGAGCTGTATGATACCGGGAGTAGAATTCCCAGGCTTGCTCCGCAATGGTTCCTTGGTGTCATGCTTGCCATTCACAAAGAAAACTTGCTTAAAGTCGACGAACGCCACATGATGTACACTGACATCGACTTTATTAAAAGAATCAGTTATAATAGGAGCGACTGCAACTTCTGTTCCCGTCTTTGCTGTTGCCAGCGTTTTGTGTTCGTATTTGCCAAACTTGTCAGGGCCGCCTCCTAAATGGATGAAAAAACTTCGACCTGAATCTTGCACAATAAGCTTGGTGCCTTTATCGACAAATCGTAACTTCAAGAAGGTCGAGGAGAGGTTGATCTCCGAGGGGATGGACTGTATATTTCGAAGAACGATGGTTGACGAAGAAGATTGCTGATTGTCAGGGTTTGTATGTGGAAGTGTGATGTCCGCGAGTATGATTCCTGTACCTGCGGTGGCTAATACATTCCCTGTCAGGATGTCACCCGCAAGGCGAATGAAAGCAATCTTGCGGCTTGTTGAACTGCAGTCGCACAAGGTTGGGGATATATATCGTCCTAACGGTAGACCTTGAGATAGATCGTAGACATCTCCAGAATGGACATCAGCTAGCTCAAACGTGGTAAAATTCGTTTCAGACCACTTGCTGTGCAGCACCAAATTCGGGAAGTTGGCCACAAAGGAAGGAGAATAATATGATGCAGAGTTATCCAAGACGGGGACGGGGACGGGCAGCGAAGAAGAGCCTATGTGCTGGATGTATGTCATACCAGCCGCTTGGAATAAAACGTTCTCGCCGGTATCATCTACCGCGAGTTCCTTAAAAGAGTACACTCTGTGTTTATCCGCAATCTCTGTGGGAAGGATATTGGTAGGCGGTCTGAGTGTTTCTGCAAGCCGTTTCTCCACTTTGGCTTTGAACGGTATATTGATAGGGTTGCCTCCAGAAACTTTCTCTCCACGAGAATTTATTGATAGAGGAATGCGCCAAAGTTTCCCCGCAGCCCAGATGACAATGCCATCATCTTGTGGGGTGAATGCAAATGATGGGTACGTCCCCATAGGAGCCGCAATTGGTGTAGCATCGTAAGTGAGTCCGTACCACAAGTAATGCAAGGTGCCGGATTGAAGATCTCTACAGAAAGATGCATAAGCACTATTCCCATCACTATGCAGGAAACGAGATATATACAACAAGGCCAGTGCTTCTTTGTCTCGTACTCGTCGCACAAACGCAAGTGTAGTGCAATCTCTGGATAGCTCTGGTCGACTGGCACCGCCTGGAAATGGATCGACCAATGTCACCGTTTCTCCAGTGGTAAGGTTTCGAGAGTAAATTCCATGAATTCCAGAGTGGACGTCTAGAAATTAGGCTTAATATCATTGATTGTGAAGAGTGAAGTAAAAATATCGTCTCACCGCCACTGTACTCGAATAACCCCGAAGGTTCTTGGTGAGTTTTCTTGGAGTATATGATACTGTCTATACCGCGCCAAATGAATTGCTCATTGCCAATTTGCTGATCACCATATTGCTGCGGGGTCCAACCAATGGGTAAAGTCCGAGCGATTACCCTCTCCCCAGTCCCCGCGTTGACGGCATGTCCTTGATAAATATCTGAGATGTTAGGGATTTCGTATTGCCAACCTTCCCCGGCAGGGATGGAGCGGGAGCTGGTATACCACTTGGAAGCTATCACTTTAGTCCCTGATGGATGGAATCTTGCATCAGTAATGAATCGGTATGTTTCATTGGTGACTCTATAGGCTAGACATAGTCTGATCATGCACAGAAACACATGAATAACAAATGTATACCATTAATCCTTCCTTCTCTAAGTAGCCTCCGCCGTTTTCGGCTGCTAGACTCTTTAATTCCTCTGGACAACAGTGTCTCATCTTCTGTCTTGAGAGCCAATGCTTCCGAGAGCTCGAAGCTGAGTCCTTGTTCAAGATCTGAATCGGGACGCACTGCTGCAGCAGCACAGCCCTCCCACGGGATTACCCAAATATTTTCGATGCCCAGTTCAGCATCTGAGCTGAAAACCAGTCTGTCACCATCAGGGCTGAAGCGTGGGTCGCGGTCATGAGGCACCCCGAGCAGAATTGGATGAGCTCGGGAGGAGCCCGGCACAAGACAGTAGAGGTCACCTATACAGAGTCATTATTGACTCAGTACAAGCGCAAAGAGCTGTAAACCCTTCAAACCTAGTAAGTCAAATACAATTTCGCCAGACTTCGGGTG
Organism: Gomphus sp. MG54; assembly: GCA_003314385.1. Classification (NCBI taxonomy): domain Eukaryota; kingdom Fungi; phylum Basidiomycota; class Agaricomycetes; order Gomphales; family Gomphaceae; genus Gomphus; species Gomphus sp. MG54. The sequence continues at coordinate 14,630 of QLPG01025965.1, read as the reverse complement.
CACATCGAGCCTCATCCAAGTACCCTCAGTGACCTAAATACATTGGATTGTAATCATGCGAAAATGTCAAGGGCCAAGTACCTCATATTCCAAGGTTCGTGGGTACGCAAAGTCAGTTGAAATATCCCAAGGCTCTTGCTCATGATATGGCCAGTCCTCGTCCCGCCATTTGCTCGCTGGGTCAGGAGATTTCGTACTAGACAACTTGGTAAATCGGTCTAAAAGGTCAAAGAATCCGAATGTGGGAGATAAAAGGAGATATGCCAGAGCCGTTGTCAAGATGAGAACTACGACTCGCTGTATCACTGTAGTTCGGGGTGCAGTGACATAAACATTACGCCTGCAATAGTGCTGATTTGACTCGTCTTGAGACTTTGAACGCAAAGGGGGTTTGAGCCACATGGGAGTAGCGGACAGCTTAACAACTCTGGCAATAGTAAACCCGTGATAGGTGGTATTCTCATGTCAACCTTTCGTGGGATATTCGTCTTCGAAGCGTATATACCGAAAATATTAGTAATTATTTAGGTTTTGTGCGCATACAGTTCCATGCAGAGACATATTCAGCTATGCCTTCTTTATTCTTACTGTAGTGGTAGAGCTAGATACCTGCTAAGTATTTTGTTCTGGGGGCTGTGTCCTGACAGTGCTTCTTAACACACCAATCCTTTTCTTTCAACATGGGGCCACTGCTACATATAATTGATGTACAAAGTACATTCTCGACCGATCCTAGGGATCCACCAGGGCCTTTAAAGACGAATAGGACCCTTGGCTCACCAAAAAGAACTACACGGAAAAAGTCCTAGGTTATTTATTGCAATAAATTATTCCTCGTCCACAGCTTCTTCACCCTTAGGCGACCCGGATTCTTCTAATTCGCTCTCTTCCTCCTCTGCCTTACTTACTCCAACTTCACCTCCAGTATTTTCATCGATATCCGCAGCAGCTTTGCTGCCAACGACTGTGGCATTAACACTGCACAAATAGAAGTCAGAAGTAAGGTACTGAGCAAAGACATGAATTAGGCACATGCTTTATCATGACCTGCACTTTCTCCTTTTCTTTGCCGTCCGTCCCTTGCAGTTCGATCGCGATTCGACGCGCCCCCTTCCAGCCATGTGACCCAGTTGAAAACACCGAAGGCAGCATAGTTATGCTTCCTATGCGCCCCAGATCAGAGGAAGTTGTCTGTTCCCCTTCATTCTCTATCACCGCTGCTGGCATGTGCGTGAAGTTGGCGTGTATAGGAAGAGCTTTGTTCAGGAAGGTAGAACGAGGTATGACCTGCGTATTTTTTTGACAATAGGTAAATAAGTAAGTTTACTCAGGATAACAGTCTATCATGCCTTGCCGCCTTTCAAGTTTCCTTTGAGTTCCTCTTTGACTTCACAACTGACTTTTGGGGCTTTACGAGGACGTGTGGGTATTGTAGAGTCAACACCACCCTCGTTGCCACTTGATGTCCTTTTCGTGCCCGCCATTCCGTATTAGTTCTCAATCAAGCTGAGCGAATAAAAAGAGGTGGATGAGAGGTGGATGGGGAACGGTGGAATTTAAAGCCTTGACCATGTTATTATGACGACGAACAATAATGATTGCATTACCAATAATAAACTAATTTTAAGCCCCATAGAAGTCACGGATACACTTCTAAGTGGACGTAACCATACATATATGCACAAAGAGCATTATTTTTCACAACATTCAGTTGCTTGAAGTTGAGCTTGTATACCAGACTTTAGTGAATGAGTTATATAAGAAACGAGCCCGTTTCGGCGTATCAAAACTGTGAAATTATACGACAGAGTCGTGGGTAGCACAGATGCTTTAAGTGTACAACCCTGTGTCGCCAGGTGTCACTACAGAGTATGCGATGCACGATAACAAGACGCTACCTTTGATGAATACCCGATCTCCTTGGTGTCCATGTAGCTCTTCTCCAAACGTAAAGTGGTTCTTTAACCTTTCAATATGCATCCCCAACACCGTAACGCCGGACGAGCCAGCTTTGTGACCCTGGCTATCACAAACCTGACTTTCTGTCATGAAGCATTGAAGAAATCTGCCATTATCATCATCCCCCTTTGCGGAACGCCACCAGATCCTGGCGTTCCGCCTGCCCCCCCACCTCCACGCCCACCCCGGCGTATTCCCCACGCCAGCGGAGGCTCCGAAATGGAGCCAACAAAACCGTCAGAGGTCGTCGTCATCCGAATAAAACTCGTCCTCATCATCTTCGAAAGCGGCAAGGTGGGTGAAATCCACTTTGTAACGAAGTAATCCCCCAATGCCTCCAAATCCTTTGACGAACTGGGCTGCTCAATCGAATAATCCTGAATGAGGACAAAAAGGCTCAATGATAAAGAGTACGTACCACCTTCTTGAGATTTATTTGTGACGAACTAGGACGGTGTCAGGAAGAAACAGGGACATTTAAAAAACACACCTCCAGATTTGCGCCAAACTCTTTGTACTTTTCCGCAAACCATTCAAGCAAGCTTTGTGGTTCTGATACTTGTTCCATTTCTATACCAGTCGACTTGTCCATGAACTTTTCGCGATCCTTTTCTTGTTCTTTGTTGCTGTGAACGACAATTTCCTCTGGGAGAAGATTAACGGGTGACAACAGTGACAGGCAAAATGATATACCTCCTGCTGCATTTCGCAGGACATAACGAGTGATGTCTAAATTCTCCCAAACGATGAGAGTTTCTATAGCCCCTAAATCGAGTCCCTTGAGGGTGTCCTCGATGCCAAAGCAGTATTTGCCAGTATCTTGACTAATCTCGTCAAAGTAGCGTTGAATCAGTCTCTTCTCTTGGACAAACTTAACGTTAGCAAGAGATTCCCCGGCAAGTTCAATTGCCTAGGTTACGAATCAGAATCTGACTTTCAAACTATGTACTGCTTGCATACCTGGTTGAAACCATTTTCACCTCCGTAGGAGACATCAACCACCTTTATCACCTTTGCAACGAGTCTCTGATCGAACATGTCGCTCTGGCTGAGTTCGGTTTTAAAGTCGGCACTTCCTGCAAGAACAAGGCCCGAAACATTGACTTTATCATTTGTGATGAAATGCTGGACTGCAAGCTCCGCTACTTTGCGGACATAGTTGTGTCGCTTTTCATCACGAAGCCGCGAGAAACGAAGGGCAGATTGACCACCACGTCCATGCTTCTTTGGAAGATCCACGGTAAACTTGTGAATCACGTCTCGGGTGTTGCCAGCTAAGGTCCCAAACAAGGAGCCATTGCCATCCATTACTATGAAGCCAAATTTGGAGTCGGACTCGAGTAGTTCAGAGAGCGCCTCGGTATGGAATTTGTTGTCGCAAAGGTAGAGTGACCTATACAACATAATCCATGAGGAGAAAAAGGTGCGTTGCGCAGAGGACCCACGTATTGATAGGTTTGTGGGGCTCAAAATCGAAAGATACCTTCTTCTCCTTTCCCTCGTCCGTCAAAATGGTTCCTACGAAAAGAACTAAACCATTAGGAGGGACTCGGTTGTACAGTTTGAGACGCTGTTGTGTGCTAGTAATGGCTGCCAGAACAGACAGCCTGTTGACACGAGATTTGATATTAGAAGCTGTCCCATATTCCTGTGTAAGCATGGCTGATACACGGGATATTTGATCCTGGATAGGATTAGCATTTGTTTAATTTCTAAGACGTAGAACTACATACTTTGGGTGGAATGATGAGGCTGATCATCGAAGTGCCAGCGCTACAAATATTTTAGAGAATAAGAGCAAGCAGCGAGCGTCGTTGGGACTGACCCTCTGGCAGAATCTAAGCTCTTGATGAGCTTCTTGACTTTCCACATCTGAATATTCTGCTCTGCTGCATCCTGACTCATGGCTGTAGAGGTAGCCGTTCACTGCAGAATAGGGCGTGGGTGTGGAGGAGACGGTAGCCCTTAACCCACGTGTATAGCAAAATCTTCAAGCTTCAAACTCCGCACCAACTTGAGGTGCACTACGGTCCACTGATGAAACGGAAGAACGCTTCTGGGGAATCTCAGCATACCAAGCGGGTCAAGTTAGACCCGACCTCTCATAAGAATACTACTCCAAATGAGTGTAATGGACAACGAACTAATGATCATATCGGTGTCGAAAGTACACAGCAGTCGGGATCGGCTGGATCCTTTCCTGAAGCGCAAAAGCGAGCACAAGGCAAGCGAGAAGATAAGAAGCGCGTTACCTTGATGGCGCATGCGAAGCATATACCCCAGCCATCAAAACGTAGAGAAAACATTCGGAAACTAGCCCCACCACGTCCTTTCCCTTCCGTCCCTGCTTCCGTCTCTGCAAGTGGCCCAAAATCTGCGCACAAGGAGGGAAAGAACCTCATTTGCATCACACGTCGCACATCTTTGGCCACTTATCTTGGTCGATGCAAGAAACTCCTTGTCGAAGAAGGGTGCGCATTCCACGCGTAGTTTTCGTTAATTTTATCTGTACACTGGTCCATATTCAGATATAACGTCCTTCATCTCCACGCCATGGGAGCTGCAATTCCCCATCTTCTCACTCTGTCTGTCTCCTTGCCTAAAACTCTCCCCTTTGCGAAAGACGATGTTCAATTGGAAGTCCGCACAGGCACTATTGAGGTGTTAGATGAGGTAATACCAGATGATGAAGACGAAGACATCACTGTGAGGACAAGAGCAAAGGGAGGGGTGAGTGTGATAGTCAAAGTTCTAGGGGAGGGGTCTGGTGGAAATGGTGGGCGAAGGAAAGTGATCGTTGTGAAAGAACAAGAGCAAGACGAGGAGATGGATTAAGAACTCCAAATCTTGTTCATATCTGTACTCATACTCGTTACTCAGATTCGAAAGTTCTATTTCAACGTTCGAGTTCTCGTGGGTCTCTTATCTGACACGGCATTATGTGATATACAACTATGTAATATTGGGTAGATAAATCGAGAAGAGAAAGTAGTATGGCAAGAATACAGTGTCGGGAATGAACCAAGTAGAATAGAGAGTTGGTTCTTCTGTTTTGCCATCAATGTGAGTGCATTCGGTGGAAATATCTCTGGCGCAAATAAACGCCGAATGAATAGCATCCACACACATAGAGGCTCGTGTCTACCTGATACATGCCAAAGGCTGATGTTCAGGGTTTGCGAAATTCGCAGAGCACAGTGTAGATGGTGTTGAAAGCTGTATAGATTTCCTCTCTCACCTAGTGAGCGAATGGGGTAATTGTCAGTAACGTTGTGAGTGACTGGAATAACGCCGAACGATCAGAAGAACAGAGGCGTATTACCTTCGCGCCTGTGAGGACAATTTTTCCCGAAACAAAAATGAGTAGAACGACCTTCGGTTTAATCATGCGGTAAATTAGCCCAGGGAAAAGCTGACATGCCGGAATATTTAGAAAACGGCATAAATGATCTGATTTGGATGATGTTACCTCTGGTTCATAACTCGAGAACTGGCCGTGACTATATGCCAATCCTTCAAGTCGAATGGGAAATTTGACGTCGCAGCTGCCGACAATGTTCTGGATCTTGAACTCGGAAAATTTGGCATCAAAGCCTAGCTTTTGGACAATACGGGCATACTTCCGCGATGCCAATCTTGAATCGTCTTCTGACTTGGCACCAGTGACTACCATCTTTCCTGAAGCAAATATAAGTGCCGTAGTTTTTGGATCACGGATGCGCATAATGACGGCGGCGAAACGCTAGGTATGCGAGTCAGTAGTGTAAAATGTTCAAATACTGCCGAATATACCTTTGGATTGTACTCGGCATTTCTAGCATGTAAGGCTATGGTTTTGAGATCGAGCCTGCAATCAAGGTTGACCGTTGCAACGATGTTTCTATATCGTATCAAGACCGCATGGCACAGTTCATCCAAAGTAGTATGTAGGGTATGAGGGAGAGAACCATGAGTTTACATTCAACGAGGAAGATTAGCTCGTTTGAAAAAAAAAATGGGCCTAGCCCAGCCTCATCTCGTTTATAAAGTCTACGCTGCCCCCCAAGCAAACCAGGAAAAGTACTCACTGTAAAGTAGGCACAATTCCATCAACAGCAGTGATGTGCTGTTGCTCAAGAGTCAGAGGCTGAGGTGTGGCAGGGGCAACGGAAGCTGCAGCAGGGTCCGCCTTTACATCCACAGGAGTGCCTGCACTTTGAGTGGATGGTACAGCTCTATTGGTTGCAGTATAAGCAACAGCGCTCGAGGGAACAGGGAAAGAGAGGTTGGAGGATACGGGAATGGATGAAGGTGCGAGTGGCGGCTGCTGCTGCTGCTGAGACTGCTGCAATTGCTGTTGTGGCGGATTGTATGTTCTCGAAGGGAATACAATGGGACGCGCAGGAAGAGTTGAAGACATGGCGGTAGGAGCGAACTGGATGGCACGACGGCTGTGCACCTGTGGTGTGGTGTGAAGAGTTCACACTCCGCTATGCTGAGTCATGCGAGGGCTTAAATTCCTCGTACAAGACAAGATAAAACTACAGGAACAGGAGCACAACAAATGAACTATATTCTACAACGCCCTCTCATGAATAAGAAGGTGATGCCACTTACTTCCCGAAAATCGTAGCAAACGTAGTGGATTGATATCTTCATGGCATTGTGAGCAACATAACGCTGATAAATAACGTAGACAAACCCAAGATTTGCCCTTCCGGGATCGTAAAATGTTCTAGAGTGAGATATCCACCATTCAATTCCAAGTTTCTGAAGCAGGGGGAAATACTTGCATATATCCCCGGTTCCCTGGCACGCCAAGTTTGGCGTGGAAATATTCAAAAAATGCAGCGCTATACTTTTCATTTGCTTCTGGGCTGATGTTGTCCAGGGATGTCTACATGATCTAAGGTGAGGATAGTCCGGTATGACGACGATTCACTCAACTCACAATCACCAACAAGAAGGCCGGTTCGAAAGTGCCCGCAAATGAGAGCGCATCGTTGTGGTTATACTGAATAGAGATGTACGTCTCTGGCTTTCCTAGCACTAGATACTCTTTCAGCCAGAGAAAGTCTGTTTACTCAGAACGACCCACCTTTGGCTCCATACTAGTACGATGCACAAAGGATATTATTATCAGCGACGTTTTCGTGACCTGCGACGCTGAAAGGGTAATTAGTTACCTTTGAAAAGTCGAGAACGAAATCTGGGATGTGTTTTACTTTGACGTTGGTTGTAAGAACAAGAGCTGGCATGATAGTTGGAGGTGAGAACTGGAGTATTACATGTTCTGAGCCTTATATGGATGTGCTAATTTAGATGTCATACTGTGCTCATTCTTTGCCTGCAAAGCAATCTCCCGCATTCTACTCCCGAAGCAGGCGGAAATGATTTCTGCCATTAGTTTTTCGTTTGAATACATATGGATGTCAGAGTACGACAGACGTAAGGTAACCCGAGATTAGTACCTTACAAGTTGGTATTCGAAATGGAAGTCAACATTCGTCATTGACATCCAGCTTATCTAATTGTGTGATTAGCAGCTACTATGGACAAACTAGATGCACTACCTTCCATTGCTCGAGTGAGTTCTGCTTGCGCCTCATGTATATTTCAAGTTCACTCATTTCGCTTAGTTGAGTGATCGTGTTGTACGGGTACTTGGTCAGGTCACTTCGAGCTCTGCTATGGGTATAGATGATCCATAACTTATCACTTTATTTTCCTCTGCTAGAATCCTGGAAAATTCACTCTTCAAGGTATGATTGTCCATTAGTTTTAATCTGAGACGCCCATGTCGAGTTGCATAGGCACAAATACGTATATTATTGGCAGAAATAATCCCTTTATACTAGTGGATACGGGCGAGGGCAAAGAGTCATACATCCCATATCTCGAGGACGCTCTAAACCAGACAATCGACTCTTCACAGCCATTGATCTCTGACATCGTATTGACCCACAGACATCAGGATCATACTCATGGACTGCCATCTGTTCTTGCTCTCCTTCGACGACTCTGGCCGGGAGAGAAAGCTGACTTCCGTCCTCCCCGCATTCATAAATATCCTTTATCCCCACACTTGCCAGACACGACCCTTCAGACAATGCTAGAACAGCTACCAGCAGATTCGTTCAGCTCGCCAGAGGACAGCAGTGTGATACACCAACTTAGAGAACTGCAAATAATCCATGGGAGCGACAGCTCTCTTCAAGTCCTGCACACTCCCGGTCATACCACTGACTCCATTTGCATTTATCTTCCCGAAGAGAAGGCTTTGTTCACTGCAGACACTGTCCTCGGACAGGGAACTGCCGTTTTCGAGGACCTGGCGGCTTATATGAGCAGTCTTCGCTCACTGCTCCAATTCAGGTCCCAGTCTGAGAATCAGTTCATGACTCTTTATCCCGGACATGGCCCTGTAGTCAAAGACGGTCCAAAACTCATTGACGAATACATCAAGCATCGCATGGAGCGGGAAGCGCAGATTGTGAAGGTGTTGTATTCTCCGGCACCCTCAGGGCAAACTTGGAGCCTTGAGGACTTGGTCGCAGACATATATGCCAGTTATCCCAAGTCGTTGTGGGGACCAGCAGCGCATGGGGTCCTTTTGCATCTGATGAAGTTAAAGTCGGAGAGAGTAGTGGAACATTTGGAGGGTGAAGGAATAAATTCGAAATGGGTTCTCAGGAGTAATTTATAAGGGATAATAGTACATGTTGGAGGACCTATACGATACATGGATACTCACAAGGCGTCAAAATTGATGTGGTGAGACGCCCTGCGCCTTTCTAGCTCATCTTCCCGCTACAAAATTTATTAGCGAAAAGCTGTCAGGATGTATATAAACTCACCTTTTCGTTCAAATGTAACACAAACACTACCACAGCAAATATCACTGTGGACAAAACTACAGTTAATGTCACCCAAGGAATCCAAGCCCCGGGTCTCAAGAAGAGCTCCCTCTTCCACCCGTATTTCTCTCCTTGTGGTGAGGGTACGATAATAAGTTTGGAATTTGGTATCACACCCTCCATATTGATGAAAGTGTCAGTTTTTTTCGTTGAACCAACGAACAGATTTTCAATATAATTGTTCGTTCGCCCAAGACCAAAAAAAGAATATGGCGTTTGTAGAGAATGAAAAGATGTCTGAGGTAGCTGGGCGACTTCGAAAATCAAACTTGGGTTAATGTATTTGATTTGAAATGGAGATCTCGATAAAATACCTTGAGCAGCAGAGCGTCTGCCAGAAGTATCTTGTACGGTATATTTGTAGGATGCTCCAGGATAGCTGATCCCAAATCCCTACACAGTGTATCAATCCGACAAAATTGGTCAAATAATCATGGTAATACTCACTTGGTACCTAGTTCCATTCTTCATAGTACACTGACCACCATCACAAGGGGGATTCAAAACTGAGATAATCTAAGATTGGCACAACTTCTTAACAAACAGGTGCTTACCCATTGCCTTCAAGAAGAATGCATCGTAGAAAAAATTGTTGTGGACGAAAAGGGTCGTCCCGCTGCCTTGCTCACCCGTTCGCTGTACTAGGATATCAAGAGTCCCCTGTTTTATTCATCAGTGGTTTTTTTCTAGTACGACATCAACAACGGTCGATGAACACATACGTCTTCATCCAGATCTAAGACAGTAACGCCTCGTGCGTCTACGATCTGTTGGAGTGCCTCAGACCCCGTACTTGCAACCTTAAATCCTCTTCGGCCTTGACCTCCCGCGCTGCACCCTGCCACATCATGTGCGCAGGGGACATTTGCCAAGAGATATGGTGTTCGATCAATCCTTGCTCCTAAACCAAAAATGCCCCCTCTGGGTGCCGATGCAACGATAGGGATGATGTCGGGGAACCCATCTAGTGAAAAGTCACCGATGCGAATAGGTAATGGGATGGGAGGATCGTGGGTCATATCATTCATGAGAAGGTACGGAGACGACGGAAATAAGGACGCCAAACTAATGCGCACAAATGCCTAACTAGGGGCTGAGTGATATATATGCCTATTACAAATGAACACGAACATCGTTTGAGGCGTTTTCGGCCAAATCAAATTGAAAATTTGGGTCCCGTGCGCACAAGTGTTGTGGTGAACGACATTGTTTCTGAGAACCGGTGGTGCTCGAACATAGAGGGAGCTGCTTGTTGTAAGCAATATTAATCATGCAATCACTACCAACTCCTGTGGAGGGATCAACAGATGCACAAGTTGGGAAGACCATATCGATCGTGCCGTCCCGGTCTTGTGAGTGGGAGAGTCAGACTAGAGCCTGGAGTGCAAGAGGCACTAATGCACCCACCCATGTCTGCGAATGTGATCTGTCCTGCACCAGTTGGCAACTGGCCAGATAATCCGAGGTAAAACTTTTGGTCATCGCGGCCATTCAGCCATATCTGAAAGGATTGTGTCCCTTCATACATGTTACTGCAAGTTAAGAATATGTCTTATGGTTTGATTGTGGTTAGAAGCAGTTAACCAGCTAACTGGATATATGCAAACCTGCAAGGCAATCGCCATCGAAATCCAGGAAAGCATTGCTGTGTGGCTGCGAGAGCCTACAAATGTCGGCTTTACCGGAATCGAGCATGGATTCAACCCTGAACGACCTTTAAGTATGCCCATAACCATAAAACGAGATGCTTACACCTCAAATAGGATAGTGGAACCACTCGTTCCGTTCCAAGTATTTTTCCATAGCCGTAATGTATTGTCTCCCCCTAAGGATGCTGGGGTCCCTAAAAGGTCTATTTTCATGTTTCCATTAGAATCGACTACCATTGGTTGAATGCTTGTTGATGAGGGAATGTGGAGGGGTGAAGAAACTGGCCCCCAAGTCAGATTATTCACCTTGCCCCCAATGCAAACTAACCCACCAAAACCAGCCAACAAATCTGAAAAATATACCGCCATGTTAATCTTATTACTGCTCTGTCCTTCGCTCATGACGAGTAAATCGAGGCGTCCATCATTGTTAAAATCACCAGGCACAACGTTGATTACTTTTTGCGCATGTTGAACAGAAGACGACGGCTCAAAGAGAAATTTATCTATTTAAAGGTGCTTTATGTTGAGATAAAGCCCTGCTTTATTGTTGACGCACCGTGATTCCAAAGGTAGGGTGTCAAAGTTCGCTGATCATTGTCTAACATAAGAACATCCATACTGAAGGATAGAATGAGAATGAAGTATCGTCTTGGGTACAAAAAAGTCGACACACAATTGGTCTCCATTGAGATCTCCAAAAGCTACGACTCTGCCGCTCTCTGAGAGACCTAAGGATCCAGCATCAACGAGGGAGTTGCTAGTAAACCGCTTGGGAGCAAATGGCCATATTGCTGTCACAAACGGAGCAGTTAAAACAAGCACAAGAGTTGAAACTTGTCGAATCCGTCGAATCCAGCGCATTAGAAGCAACGCGTGACCTAGCTTGTCGTTGCTTGCGCAGTTAAGTTACAGGTATGCTCTAATTGGATTATGTAACATACGCCTTTTCTTGAACCATGGGGCAACATGATGATTATCCCAGTTTGTTCCGTAAATGTTTTATGATATTCACACCGTTTTTTTTAGCTTATACTGATTCTTCTAGGGTCGGAACAAATGAGCTTGGTTCAGTTTATCATTCCAACCGAGGTTGCCCACGATGCTGTTTCTGAACTTGGCGAACTTGGAGATGTTCAATTCAAAGACGTGAGACAGCACTGTGTCTCTTTGACCAACTTGAAGCTAACGCGAAGCTGGGTCAGCTAAACCCGGATGTCAACCCTTTTCAACGTTCCTTTGTCGCCGAGATACGCCGGATAGATGAAATGTCGCGTCGCGTCCGCTTTTTCGCCACCCAAATCGAAAAAGAGAAAGACAAGATCCCTGTTCGCCCTCTATACGATTCGGTGCCTCTGGTTACCGTGGGACCTCGGGTTGCGCAGACGATTGATGAATTAGACGTTAAACTTGCCAATCATGAGCAGAGGCTAATACAGATGAACGAAAGCTACCAAACCATGAGCGAGCGCACGAGAGAGCTTGTTGAGGCTAGGCATGTTCTCAGAGAGACTGCAGTATTCTTCGACAGGGCACATGGACACGAAAGTGAAATTCGAAGTTCTCTGGATGACAGTTCTCAACCTTTACTGGCTCACGATGATCGGGAGACTCAACTATCTTCTGGAACCGTCTCGTTTGACTTGGAGTGAGATTATAATATATTCAATGCTTCCATTATGCATTATGCTTACAACTCCTAGGTTCGTCGCTGGAACGATTGATCGTACCCGCCTAGCAACCTTCGAACGTATTATTTGGCGCGTTCTGCGAGGCAATTTATATATGAATCATACCGATATCACAGAGGCCTTCGTGGATCCAGTTACGCAGACCGAAATACGCAAGAATGTTTTCATAATATTTGCTCATGGAGACGTTCTTTTAGCAAAGATTCGCAAAGTAGCAGAGTCGATGGGTGCTACTTTGTATCCTATCGATGCCAATGCCGATCAAAGACATGAGGCTCTCAAAGACGTACATGCGAGACTCGAAGATTTGAAAACAGTGTTATATAACACTGGCGCGACGAGAAGAGAAGAGTTGGTCCGCATTGGCGAGAGTCTATCTAGTTGGCAGGATCTCGTAAGGAAGGAGAAGATCATATACGAGACTCTCAACTACTTCAATTATGATGGCAGAAGAAAAACGCTAATCGCTGAAGGATGGTGTCCAACTAGAGACATTACGTCGATACAACTTGCCTTGCGACATGCCACAGTGAGTACATTATAAGATCATTTCTGTCCGTTTCATTGCCGTTTTAATTCAGGAAGAATCTGGCACGAGCGTGCCTCCTGTACTTCAAGAGATTCGCACCAACAAAAAACCTCCAACGTTTCACAGGACGAATAAGTTTACTGAAGGATTCCAGACAATCATCGACAGCTATGGCATCGCAACTTACCAGGAAGTCAACCCTGGATTGTTCACGGTTATCACGTTTCCTTTCCTTTTTGCCGTGATGTTCGGGGACATCGGCCATGGTTTCATCCTTTTCGTGGCAGCGATCCTGATGATACTAGCCGAAAGGAAACTGGCAAAGGCTGATCTGGACGAAGTAAGTCAGGTTTTGGCTAGCATTTATTGCGCCGACTCAACACGATTCTGTTAGATTATCGGAACCTTTTTTTTGTGCGATTTCCAGTTTCCATTGTGCTTAGAGACAAAATGTCTGAATTTTTGACACAGCGGTCGTTACATCATTTTACTTATGGGTCTTTTCTCCATCTTCACTGGCCTGATGTATAACGACATTTTCTCGAAGTCACTGCACATCTGGCGATCGGGTTGGGACTTCTCTGATCCAGCACACGGTACCTTTAATGGTCATGTATATCCATTCGGTCTGGATCCTGGATGGCATGGTTCCGATAACGGATTAGTATTCACAAACTCGTACAAAATGAAGATGTCCATCATTATCGGTGTCATCCACGTATGTCTGATGCTTTTTCTGAATATATCCCAGAACTGAAATGTTATACAGATGACCTTCGCCATTTGCCTCCAAGTTCCAAACCACCTGCATTTCAAACGCCCTTTTAACATTTATGCAGAATTCATACCTCAAATTCTCTTTTTGCAATCAATATTTGGATACCTTGTTGTCTGCATCATATTCAAGTGGTCCACAGACTGGTCGAAAGCATCAACCCAACCTCCTGGCTTGCTTAACATGCTCATATACATGTTCCTATCACCAGGATCTGTCAAATCAGAGGAGCAATTATATCCAGGTCAGGCAACGATTCAAGTACTGCTCCTCCTCATCGCACTAGTCTGCGTTCCCTGGATGCTTTGTGCTAAGCCATATATGGCGTGGAAAGAGGTGAAAGCTTATGAGAGTCAAGGATATGGCCGAGTTGGGTCGGGAGAGGATCGTAACGGCGAATTGATAGCAGAAGAAGAAGGTGAGGGGCACCTCGTTGCCGAACAATCGGAAGACCAAGAAGAGGTGAGGCTGTTTCCATACAAAACATGCATCTTGACCGATCTGTCCGGAAGCATCATGATTTTAGCGAGGTGGTAGTCCATCAGGCCATTCATACAATCGAGTTTTGTTTGGGTTGTATCTCCAATACGGCCTCGTACCTCCGTCTCTGGGCATTATCGCTTGCACATGCGCAACTCTCAGATGTACTATGGTCAATGACTCTTGAAGGTTTCTTATCACCCAGCGGCGTGTTCGGCGTTATCGCTCTAATCATCATGAGTGTCCTCTGGTTTACCTTGACAGTGGGCATCTTGTGTGTCATGGAGGTGGGCTTTTCGTCTTCTGTGGTCAGGTGAAAAAATTTGACTTTGACTTACTGCAGGGTCTTTCTGCATTTTTGCATGCATTGCGATTGCACTGGGTTGAGGCTAATGGCAAGCACTATGAAGCTGGCGGTTATGTGAGCATGTCCTACCGATGAGCTATTATTAAGATACTGATGAATTACCTCATCAGCCATTTCAACCACTTACTTTCGCAAATATTGATGAAAGTACCTGATAGTAGTGTCTTATTCATCACCCTTTATCCTCCCCTGTTCTCTCCTTGGTATGAATAATTGAATTAGTATCTACAGTATAGTAGACCTCCTTGATACAGGATACCTCCTTGATACAAAATGATTTTCCA
>QLPG01025882.1:0-17694 GCA_003314385.1 Gomphus sp. MG54 | reverse complement strand
CGTGCGATCCAAGTGGGCGCAACGCAAGTACGTTGAAGCCAATCCCCAACTCTGAACCTCCCCAATAAACTTCGCCATTGGGAGATTACAAATATTACGAATACGTCTTTTTCACTATCGTAACAACACCTAGCATCACTACAAGCCCAAACACCCCAGCTGACATCTACAACCACCTCCTCTATTCCATCAGCTGGAAAAATCGCAAGACCAGAACCATTTGATGGCTTATCAGAGAAGATTGATATCTTCCTGCACGAGCTCTACCTGAACTTTGAGGATGATGCATCTTATTTCAAAGTGGACCATATGCGAAAGATCTGCTTTGCCTTATCCTATATGAAAGTGAAGTTTGTGGCTTAGTGGGCAAGTCATATTACAGGGGAACTAGAAGCAGGAACCTACAGCTACCAGAGTTGGGAGGAATTCCGTACTGAGCTGCTGATAACATTCCATGACCCAAACAAGAAAGAAATGGCTTAAAGAAAGCTGGAGCAGCTGAGACAAGGAGGAAGGCCAGCAACAGAGTTCTTTGTAGAGTTTGAGGAACATAGGTCACAGGCGGGGTATAACGATGAAGGATATGTTGCCTTGCTCAAAAGGAACCTGTCTCCACAGATGGTGGAGCGGATTTACACCCTGGAGACCATTCCAGCAATGTATGACAAGTGGAAGTCATATGCCCTCTGTTTTGACAGCCAGTTACGTGAGTACCAAGCAACAAAAAGGGGGACTATAGGACCAAGGGCATGGCAGACTCCAAGAAATCCACAATCTACTCCAGCTCACTCACTCACTCCTCCACCCACTTTGGGACCACGACCCATGGAGATTGATCAGACTTGAGGGAAGCCAGGGAGGGTAGTAACATGCTTCAACTGCAGAGAGCAGGGACATATAGCATAAAACTGTCCCAAACCTCGAGGTATACAGAAGGTTAGAGCAATGATAGATGGGTGGATAAAAGAGGAGAAAAAGGAGGTGCTGGACATGTTGAAGAAGGAGGATTTTCAAGAAGGGCAGGAGTGAAAAGGATGTCCTCCTCACCCTGGATATCTGTAAACTACTTCACCCCACTAGCAGTTGAAGAAAGTCTGAACAACTACTTTCCAAATTCCATTGTATCAACCCGAGGTTCTGCATTCCCAAACCTCCAAAGATTCTAAAGCCAAGGATCTGCTCCTTTGATAAACGATGTACAGGATCATCGTGGACCTTACTTCCTTGTTCTTTTGTTCTGTATTGCCCCTTGTACTCTCTTCCCCCCCTTGTCTTTACTCAGCAAAAGTTAGTATAAAGACTAGATACATGTATATAAGACATCAGTCAACTGGACTATTCGCCAGTATGAATATCAACTTAATTCTGCATCGTAGTTTCCGATTCAGTTCCAGTAAACTTTCTGACTTTCCAAAATTAGGGACAGATGATCAAGGAGGGCGCAATACATAAGTTGAAGCCAAGTCCCTGCAACCTCAAACCACTCAAACCACCTAATACCGTGAACAGTCCTAGACCCCCTGGCACTTCCCATCTTTCTGCCCCTTTCCGATTCTGACTGTGAACCTGTGACCTTTAGTCCCTCTGCCTCCAGAGTATGAACCCTCCCCCTTTAGAAACTATCTGGAATCTCCAGAAATCCTTCTGGAAGCCTCTAGCTAAGTACCAACACGTGGATTTAATAAGGGGCATGTTGAAACCAAGGGGACATCCCTCATATATCCTACCATCCTCCCTCACTTCCCCTTACTAGTATCTCCAGCCCCAACTCTTATGCACTACTGTAGAGTTGCTCTAGGTAATTAATACCTAAAAGCTTGCATATACTGGTGCTTTTCTGTAGTAGGATATAGTGCAGTCATTTGGCACAGCTGGATTAAGGTCTGTGACATAGCTATGTATGAACATAAATAAAGTGTGAGTGACAAGGATGTGATGTGACAAGGATGTGACCATGATAATGTCACATATGACTAATACTTGGACTTGGACTTGGACTTGTATACAATAGTCTAGATATTTCTAGACTAGTATAAAAGGCAACAAATTCCCACAGTGATGTGTTCTTTCAACTGGGCCAAAAGGCCACTATGCCAGGTTATCTAGCATTAGTCTGTGGGCACTATTTAAACAGCAACTTGTTACATGTATTCACCAACCATTGCAATGGTATGTAACAGTACCTCCCCCTTAGGTACCAAGCCCTTGAGGTGCCACAGTGATGATATCTTAACAGGTTTCCCAGGCCTGGCTGTGGCTCCCCCCAAGCACTCTAATTACTGTTTGACATAGCAGACCCCCATGATGTCATGGACCATCATGTAAGCCAGGGTTCCTGGGGTCCAAGTGATTGCAACAACCCTCTAAATTATTGCACACACAGGGATTTGAACCGCTGACCTTGGTCAACCTGGCATACCGTAAAAGGCAACAAATTCCCACAGTGATGTGTTCTTTCAACTGGGCCAAAAGGCCACTATGCTAGGTTATCTGGCATTAGTCTGTGGGCACTATTTAAACAGCAACTTGTTACATGTATTCACCAACCATTGCAATGGTATGTAACAACTAGTCTTGACTTGGACTTGGAGGCTGAACTTAGTGGTTTAACTTGTAAACTTGTTATTACAGAGGTGAGCCAGAGGCCTTTATATACAAAATAGCCAAGAATAAGATAATAGAAAATGACCGAGTATAAAACAATAGGGTCATGGCCAAGGATAAAATAATAGTAAAATATCCTGAGATAAAATGGGCTAAGAAATAAAGGACAAATAGGGTAGGAATAATGGAAAATGAATGAAGGAAGAGTGGATGAGGGATAGGAATGGGAAATGTGGATGATAAATGTGCCAAGCTGAGACTATCATACCAAGTGACTTGTATGTGGCTGGGTCACTTGTATTTGGAATTAGACTAATCGTTCGGTCAGCACTGCTGAGTTACCCAATATTTGGTACATGTACTTGACAGCTAGCAGTTTGGTGCCATTTTCCATGTGTAATTGTTTGGCACCTGGCTGTGGGTCCTTGTAGGTCCAAATAGAAATAAGCAAAAAATATAAGTGTTTTTTGAAGGTTTTCCTTGGGCTTGAAGAGCTTGAAGATTTAAGAGTTAATTACTTCAGGGTAATTTACTCTTAAATGGCCAGCCAAAATATTATAATATTTTTAGTAGTCCAGATAGGACTGATTTAAGTTGGATTATTGCTTGGAGGAGAGGTTTAGACTCCTGCATACTGAACTGGTTGGAAAGTGACCAGACTTCAAGGGGGTCATCTCCTGCTCTCTAACAAATATTCAGTGAGAGAGCAAGAGTGCCCTACGGTCACAGTAGTGTAAGCAGTAACTGGTGTGTATGCCAGCAATCACATCAATATCATTGGCATATCATATGGGTGCAAGTATATTAAAGACACTAATAATGTTTGTCTGTGAAATGATGCCAGTTGTGACATGGGTGTGACAGCTTGCTGAGTGCCTGTAGTCATCTGAGCAAGTACTGGGGAGCATCATATGGTTAGTATCAATGATGAAACAGGACATTCATTTATACTTCAGTTACCACCATGGGTAGGTGTCAAGCTTCAGTGATACCGAGGGATCAGACAGGGAGTGGCCAAGTCCTACAGGCTGGTAGTAGTGGCTTTGGCTTCAGCATACTCATGCATTGCACTCTACTCTCTATGCATGCCACCAATTTGGGACAGATGATGAACCTGGGAGAATGCCAAGAATGTCAGCCCAAGTAGAGGACTTTAACAGAAGGAGGGAAGCAAAGGGGCTAAGCCTAGTCGATATCTAGAATGAGGAAGTATATACATCCATGCACTACTTATATAGGTTAAGAGGTAGGATGTAGAATAAGGAATAAAGAACAATAAGGTATGTAGAGCATGTAGGTATTGTCTACAATGATCAAGAATAGAATGAAGGAATGTAAACAAGAATAGGACAATGAAGACAGGATAATAGAAAAGTAGCCAAGAATAGGACAATAAGAAGTGACCAACTATAAAACAATAGGGTTATAGCCAAGGATAAAACAAGGACAGGATGTCCCAGGTAAGGTGGGTTGAGGAATAAGGAGCAGATGGGATGGGGTTAATGGATGATGAATGAGGAAGGAGTGGATGAGGGGTGGGAATGAGGGATGTAGATGGTAGATGTGCCAAACCAGGACCGACAGATTGAGTGACTTGTATATAGCTTTATCACATGTGCATGGACATAGACTGACTGTTCAGTCAGCATTGCCAAGTTACAGGAAACTTGGTATGTGTACTTGACAGTAGGTGGTATATTAGCAGGTATCAGGTACATGTAGTTACTAAAGCCACATACATGTGATATAGAAGCAAGCAATGTATAATGTGTGGATGCATTATATTGTTCATATGTTTCCCAGACATACATATCATCAATGACACTGTAGAGGGTAGATGTAGTTTGAATTGACTCAGTAGACAGTAGACATAGGTTGTAGCCAGAATGGTTTGGATTTTGATTGGTTTTTTGATAAGCGAGTGAGCGATGCAGTCATCAATCCATAGTAAGCAAGAGTAGAATGATGCCAGTCATGGTAGTTGGAATATAAGATGGGAGCAATACATGGCATAAGCTAATATTGTATACACATCTGGCACTGTTGGTATTATCATCGCTGCCAGTTTTTTTGTCAGTTTTTTTTTTGCAAGCGAGTGATGAAGCATGATGCATTTCTGACATCATGCCATCTACTGAGTCTTTGATGTTGTAGTAAATTTATATAAGGCTTATAAAGTGCTGACCCAAAAACACCCACAAGCATCAGAAGGACACAGTAAGGTAGCTCTCATTACAGCCACAGTCTAGCCAGAGAGTCCCAAGAGCCTAGCCAAACCCAGCCAAATCCCCAGCAGAGCATAGCCAAAACCAGTCAAATCCTCATTAGAGCATAGCCAAAACCCCAGCAGAACCCCCAGGAGAGCCCTTTCAAAACCAGCTAAACCCCTAGCAGAGCCTAGTCAAAACCAGCCAAACCCCCAGCAGAACCCTTAGCAAAGCCCAGCTGAAACCAGCCCAACCCCCAGCTTAACCCCTGCCAAACCCCTAGCAGAGCCCAGCCAAACCTCTAGCAGAGCCCAGTCAAACCCCTAGCAGAGCCTAGCCAAAACCAGCAGAACCCCTAGCAGAGACTAGCTGACCCCCTAGCAGTAGAGCCTAGCCAAACACCTAACAGAGCCTAGCCCAACATTCAACAGCGCCCAGTCAAACCCCTAGCAGAGCCCAGCCAAAACCAGCAGGACCCCTAGCAGAACCCAGCAGAATCTAGCAGAACCCCCAGCAGAGCCCAGCTAAACCCAGCTAAACTCCTAGTAGAGTCTAGCTAACAGTCCCAAGCCAAGCTGAATCTAGCTAAATCCTAAGCAGAGCCTAGCTGAACCCCAAGCAGAGCCCAGCTAAACCCCAAGCAGAGCCCAGTCAAACCCAAAGCAAGCCTAGCCAAACCCTGCCAAACCCTGTCAAACCCCTAGCAGAGTCCAGCTGAATCCCTAGAAAAGCCTAGCTGAACCCCTAGCAAAGCCCAGCTAAACCATCAGCAAAGCCCAGTCAAACCACCAGCCAAGGCAAGCCAAACCTAGCTGAACCCCTAGCTGAGTCCAGCTAAACCCAGCTGAACCCATCCAAATCCAGAGAATCTAGATATACTGAACCCAGCTGAACCCAACCAAACCCAGAGAATCTAGATATACTGAACCCAGCTGAATCCCAAGCAGAGCCTAGCTGAATTCTAAGCAGAGCTCAGCCAAACCCCAAGCAGAGCCCAGCTGAACCCCTAGCAAAGCCCAGCCAAACCCCTAGCAAAGCCCAGTCGAACCCCTAGCAAAGCCCAGCCAAACCATCAGCTGAGCCTAGCCAAACCTAGCTAAACCCCTAGCTGAACACAGCCAAATCCAGAGAATCTAGATATAATCAATTTTAAATTTTATTTGTATAGCATAACAGGCTATTCTTTTTTAAACATTAGCCTCTTTGGTATGACATAACCCAGAACTTAGCCTAAATCCCCAGAAAAGTCCCTAGCAGCAGCCTAGCAGTAGAGCCTAGCCCAGAGCTACTGAACTGCTAGGCTGAAAGCAGTAAGTATTCTTGAGTGCATATTCACATCCTAAGTTTAGTTCTTGCAACATCTATCTATTTACATGATAGATCCTCTAGCAGATGTTAAAAAAAGACCTTATCACATTCAGATCAAAATCAAGTGGGTAAAATTACAAGTACAGATCCTTCATTGATATAGTGCCATAGCCACAACTATTAAACCTGATTCTGCTAAGTTTTAGCTTTTCCTTGACTGGTGCAAAGAAAAGGTAAAACTTACTCTTTCAGGACCAGGCTTACTTTGAGCTCACCCTGTATTAAGTGGAAGTGCTTTGTGTATTAGACAGTTTCATAGTGATAGTTAATGGTGTTTGATATTGTTCAGCATTCTCCGCACTTGCATTTAGTTTTTGAGGAGCAATGATGTGAGACATGACATGGGTGTGACAAAAGCTGACTGAGTAAGCTTACCAGATTAGCTTGCATATATAAATGGCAGTGATAAGTCACAGCGGCAGTGTTAAACATAGCAGGACTCACCAATGGGGACTTGTGTTGAACCCAATTGCTAGGAACTGTATGCTGGCATACCCAACTATTCATTTCAGCCCACTCAGCCCAACTCCACCCTTGCTCACCTATTCAACTATATGCCCTCAGCTCACAGACTATATGCACCTCATGTATCCGTCTTGGCATCACATGCTCCTGTCAATTCATTCATTCCATTTATATCACACTCTATATGCTCACTATTCTATTCCGTCTTCATTTACATCAATATCCTTTCATTTTCGTTCCACTCTGCTTTCATTTATTTGCAATTCCATTCAGTCTCTTATATCTGATTTGCTATTATGTTCTTTAGGGTAACTCCATTGGGAATTGGAGTGACACGTCACTCTCCAATGTCATGGAGGATATCATTATTTGGGGGATAGTATTTCCATTCTTGCTTTTCATGATCCTCGGCTTTCTTATTCTATTATAGGAATCTAGTCAACTCCTAGTATATTTGAAAGTAGTATAAAGATCTTATACTTTAGTAGTTCAGTCCTCAGTCAGATAATTAACCTTGATTTTCTACTAAGCTAATCCTTTGTCTCACCTTTCTGAAATTAGGGCCAGTGTAATCTGGTAGGCATAACACACAAGTTGAAGCCATACCCTGTCCCAAACCTTGCCATTGATTTATCTTTGGAAGATTTTACATTTAATAAGATTACATCATTCCTTCACATTGTAACACCAATGACCATTGCAATATAGAAACAAGCACTGTGCAATGGCTGAGCAAGTGGCTGTGGCCATCAAAACGAGTGCTGGTAGTTGTCGATGCCAAGAGAGCTGTCAGGAACCATAGGCCGGCAAGCCGACTATTCAATTCAGCCCACTCAGCCCAACTCCACCTTCGCTCGCTATTCAACATTACGCCCTCAGCCCACGGACTATATGCACCTCGTGTATCCATCTTGGCATCACATGCTCCTGTCAAATCACTCCACTCATTTACGTCACATTCCACATGTTCGCTTTTCCATTCCGAACTCATTTACATTTAATATCTTTCATTACGTTTCATTTCCTTTTCATCTGTTCACAATTCCGTTCACTCCTTTATATCCGAATCTGCTATTACATCCTTAGGGTAACTTCGTTGGGAATCTGAGTGACATGTCACTCAACAATGTCATGGAGGAGATCATTATTGGGATGTAGTATTTCTGTTTCTCGCTTTTCGCGTTCCTCAGCTTTCTCATTCTATTATAGGAATCTATTTGACTCCTAATAGATTAGAAAGTAGTATAAAAGGCCTTGTACTATTAGTTCAGTCTTCAGTCAGAAAATCAATCTTGATTTTGACTAAGATCCTCTGTTCACTTCCGTCTCACTTCGCTATTACAAAATTTGGGGACCGTGCGATCCAAGTGGGTGCAACGCAAGTACGTTGAAGCCAACCCCAACTCCGAACCTCGCCAATAACCTTGCCATTGGGAGATTATAATATATTGCGATTGCATCTTTTTCATCATCGTAACAGTATTTTCTGACTGCCACACTTGATTGCACTTTCTCTTTGCATATTACGAACTATCATGAACACCCAATCCACTACTCGCAATTTACCCTTCATAGTCGAAGTCCCTAGTCAGTTGCAGGAGATTTCCTCACTTTGATGGCTGTCAGCACAACCTTCAATTCACAAAGATGGCCTGTCAGGAGGGAATGCTCCTCCTGAACCTGAGGACAATGACGAAGAAGACCCTCTCAACGACAATGACGACAACGAACCAATTCCAAATCCCATTCAAGTTTCAAATCCGAATCCCATTCAAGTTTCAAATCCAAACCCCACTCATGATTCTAATCCTAATGCCAACCTTAATTCCTCAACCCTTAATTCCTCATCCAGTTTGGACAAAATCGTCAAAGCTCTCGTTGACCAACTAGCGCAACAACCTGCTAGATCTTCTACAAACCCTGGCCACCATGCCAAAGTTTGGGAGCCCGAGGTCTACGATGGAACAGACCAAGCTAAGCTGTGCACCTTCCTTTTACAATGTGCGCTGAACTTTTGAGACCATCTGTCTGCATTCTTGACGGATGCGTCAAAGGTCCAATACACCATCTCGTACCTCACAGGCCCCGCACTCCAATACTTTGAACCTGCAATTCTTGGCAAGATCCAGCCTGAGCCTAGTTGGCTTAAGGTCTGGAGGGACTTTCGTCAAGAGTTGGAATCCAATTTTGGCCCATTCAACAGCGCTGCGCAAGCAGAAATTGAGCTCGGCAAGATAGTTATGAAGGACAACCATTGTGCGGCACAATACTTCATCGACTTCGCCAGAGCCTCCACTTGTACTCAGTGGAACGATGCCGCCCTCGCACATGTGGCATACAAGGGGTTGGCCAGACGTATCAAGGACAGCCTCCTTAACTTCCCTCATTTCAAAACTCTCACTGAACTCAAACAATATTCTCTCGAGATCGACAGCAGATACTGGGAACGCAAGGAGTACGACAACTTCAGGAATCCTTCAAAACCGAATGGGTCCTCGTCCAAATCCAACTCCAACAACAACAACAACCATCAGTCTTCTTCCAACTCCAATAACTCGAACAACAAGAAGAGTAAGAAGGGGGGGAAGAAGAACAGCAATGATAAGTCTTCCAACAATAACAACAACGCTAACGACATTGCGTCCAAGCTCAGAAAAGATGGGAAGCTATTGCCTGAAGAATGTCAAAGGCAAATCGACGTGGGGCTTTGTCTCTTGTGTGCTTCAAAAGGTCACATGGTCAAGGACTGTCCCAAATCCAATTCCCAATCCTCATCGACCTCTTCTTCTAACAACAACAAATCCAACAACTCCAACAATAAGAAAATGACAAAAGCACACGTGACCAAGGCAAGCACGTCTGACACCAATGCCGAAGAAAACACGGTGTCGGAGTCGAAAAAATGAGCTGCAACCTCAGAGATGCACGAGCTGAGGATTGCGTTAGCCTCTCTCACGTGCTGTTCTTGAACACCCTTTCTTCTAATTCTGCTATTTCTCCTGTATCTTCTACTTCTGAAACTTCGAAAACTTTGCTTATACTTAATCTGTCTTGTTCTCTCATTTCCGAACTTCCTCTTGTTATGCTCTTAGATTGTGGTTCTTCAGACTGCTTTATTGAATCACGAATTGTGCAGAAATATTCTTTGCCTACTAATTCAGTTCCTGCTATTCCGTTGAAATTATTTGACGGTTCTACTAACTCTGTCATTACTCAGACTATGACAATTCCGATCTGATTTCTGACTGGTGAACTTCAGAATGTCACCTTCTATGTGACAACGTTGGACGGCAGTTGCTCTGCAGTACTTGGCTTCAACTGGCTCACCCGCTACAATCCATCGATTGACTGGGTATTGGGCAGTATAACCTTCAAGTCTTCGAAACCGACCACTGTTCCAGCATCTCAGGCCTCAACCGCTGCTTCACAGTCCAGCATCCCACTTCCTAGCAATCCGTCGCCATCTCCAAAGTTGGAGGCTCCACGGATAGCCCTAGTGAATGCAGAAGCATTTGTTCGCGCCTGCAAACTAGAAGGTTCACAGGCCTTCCAACTCAACCTCGCAGATCTCGACAAATACGCTCGAGGCTCCACTATGGTTGACTCTTCAGACAACCTGGATAGCATTAAACAGCATGTTCCAGAATTCTATCACGACTTCGCTGATGTCTTTAGTAAACAGCACAGTAATTCTTTAGCTCCCCACAGACCCTACGATCTCAAGATCAACCTTGAGGACGGCACTTTGCCCCCTCTTGGTCCCATTTACTCCCTCTCAGTATCCGAACTCCAATCACTACGAGACTTTATCGATGAGCATCTCAATATGGGTTTCATTTGACCCTCAGGCTTGTCACATGGCGCACCAGTACTGTTTGTACGCAAGAAGGATGGCTCCCTGCGGCTCTGTGTAGACTTTCGCGGTCTAAACAGAATCACGAAGAAGGACCATTATCCACTTCCCCTTATTTCTGACCTCTTAGATGCCCTGAAGAAAGCTCATATATACACTAAAATTGACCTCAGACACACTTATCACCTCATTCGTATTGCAGAAGGGGACGAGTGGAAGACAGCCTTTAGGACATGTTATGGATCCTTTGAGTGGCTTGTCATGCCTTTTGGACTTTCTAATACCCCTGCGGCATTTCAGTGCTTCATGAACGACATTTTTGGTGACCTTTTAGACAACTGCACCATAGTCTATTTGGACGACATCCTCATCTACTCCAATGATGAACCCTCGTATATCGAACACATTCGTGAAGTTCTACGACAGTTACACAAACACAACTTGTATGCTCGAGAAGACAAATGTTCCTTCCACCAAACATCCGTGGAATACCTCAGATATATCCTCTCACCTGAGGGTCTCACAATGGCGGAAGACAAAGTCAAATGCATCACTCAATGGCCCGAGCCGCATAAAGTCAAAGACATTCAATCATTCCTCAGATTTGCGAACTTCTATCAGAGATTCATTTTCAACTATTCTTCCATTACGACTCCTCTTACTCGACTCACTCACAAAGGTCTGGCTTGAAACTGGAGTGAGGAGTGTAGAGATGCATTTAATAAGCTGAAACTGGCATTCATGTCTGCCCCCATTTTAACTCATTGGACTCCTGATTTGCCCTTGATTGTGGAGACAGATGCATCAGATTATGCTCTAGCAGCTATACTCTCCCAACACTCCCCAGACGGCGAGCTTCATCCTGTCGCATTTCATTCCCAAACTTTCACCTCTCCAGAACTCAATTACGACATTCACGATAAAGAACTGCTCATGATTTTCAAAGCTTTTCAAAAGTGGCATCATTACTTGGAAGGTTCTGGTGACCCTGTCAATGTCATCACCGATCATAAGAACTTGGAGTACTTTTGCACTACCAAGTTGTTGACTAGATGTCAAGCTAGGTGGTCAGAATACCTCTCTCAGTTTAATCTTGTCATCCGTTTCAGACCAGGTTGTTTGGGCACTAAGCCTGATTCGCTCACAAGACAGTGGGACCTCTACCTTAAGGAGGGGATGAGCGACTACGCCACCATCAATTCCCAGAACCTTCAACCCATCTTCTCCCAACATCAGCTGACCACATCCCATCGAGCCACGAGCCTCGTCAAACCAGTACTGAGGGCCTCGACTCTTATGGACACCGAGCATATCCTGAACAACATCAGACATCATCTTCCCTCCAACTCCTTAGCCCAGAAACACCTCGTGAATAATGACGACCCAAAGTGGCAGACTAATTCCAACGGTCTGTTGCTATTTGACGATCAAATCTACGTTCCCGAGGTCCAAGACTTACGCTTACGCGTATTACAACATAAGCATGATCACATTCTTTCTGGACACTTCGGAATTAACAAAACCATAGACCTTGTCAGATGCGACTACAATTGGCCTGGTATGCGCTCATTCGTTAAAGACTATTGCAAGTCCTGCAAGACGTGTATGCGGAATAAATCGCAACGTCACAAGCCATATGGATTACTCAAACAGCTTCCAGTGCTGGACAAACCCTGGAACTAGATATCCATGGACTTCATTGAGCAGCTCCCCGCGTCCTCGGGATTCACAGCCATCCTAGTCATAGTCGACCGCTTCACCAAACAGTCTATCTTCATTCCTACTTCCGTTACCATCACTTCCTCTCAGCTTGCAGAACTCTTCATACTTCATGTATTCTCTAAACACAGCATTCCTTCTCACGTCACTTCTAATAGAGGCTTGGAATTCGTGTCCCATTTCTGGCGTTCTCTCAGGAAGGCCCTTGACATGAAGTTGCACTTCACCTCAGGCTATCACCCAGAAGGCGATGGCCAGACCGAGCATACTAATCAGACATTAGAACAGTACCTCCACGTCTATTGCGACTATCAACAAGACAACTGGGCCCTGCTATTACCCCTCACAGAGTTCGCCTATAACAACGCTCCCAGTGCCACCACTGGCATCTCGCCTTTCTTTGCCAACAAAGGCTATCATCCTAATCTCACCATTCACCCTGAACGTGACCTCACTTCATCACGAGCGCAAGACTTCATTGTTGACCTGGATGAGTGTTATGGCCCATACCCTCAATAAACCCATACCAGCCCCCACAACCACCCACACCTTTTCTGGGACCTTTCCAACTGCTCAAAGCCTGAATAACCACATTCCGGATGTCCGATACAACATTCCGAGGTTCCACGATTCGAACCTCTAAAGACTCCGAAGTCAAGGTTCCGTTACTTGATAACTGACGTGCAGGACCATCGCATACCTCACTCCCTTGTTTTCTCCTTTATATTGACCCCTTGTACTCCCTTTCTCCTTGTTTTATGACTGGCAAAGATAGTACAAGGATAGTCGCATGTATATAGCCTTCCAGTCGACTGGACTATTTGCCAGTATGAATATCAACTTAATTCTCCTTCGCACTTTCCATCCGAACCAACCTCCGGTTTCCAAACATTCAGGAAACGAGGACTTCTGGAAACCTCTCGTATATTCGTACTCACACTTCTGATCATCACGACCCTGAGACCCCCATGAACATGTATTTGGCCCCTAAAATGGGCAATGAGATGGCCAATCCAGGCCAACCTGTGACCCCATCCAGTGGCAGCAGGACTACCACAGACCCTTCGTCCAAAACTCGGAAAAGACAGAAAAATTACACCGCAGAATTTGACCTGTTTCTTAGAAACAACTATGACCCCTCAAGAATCTGGCATTGATTTCGACTCAGTGCTCAATCCGACCCTCCGAAAGTTTCCATTCAGGAAACCCTGACCAACATGGACCCCCGACCATTTCATAGATAATGACTTTACATGACACTCAGGACTCCAGAACAAGACTACAGGCTGAGCCATGAACAAACATTTTCCACTCCTTATGCATCAAACCACGTAGGATCCTCCAAATCTAGATTGGGTCCAGCAGGATTGGGCTCACCCAATAAACCCTCCTTTCCTCCACTTTCCAACCCTCCTCCACCATCCTGTGGATCCCTGCCAGTTTCAGGGTTTCCTCAGCCTTCTGGACCCCCCCAGCTTTCCAGACCCCCTCAGCTTCCCGGTCCCCCTCAGCTTTCCAGACCCCTCAGCTTTCCAGACCTCCTCAGCTTTCCTTCACTCTTCCTCCCTCCTCCTCTCCCTGGCCTTGTTCCATTTGACCTCCCTTTTTCCCTTCCTCAGCCTTCCGGGCCTCCTCAATTTTCCAGACCCCCCCCTCTTCCTCTCCCCTTCCTCCTTTAACCGACACCCTCTTTCCACAAACTCAAGCCTCAAGGGCCCGAGCCTGTCCGAAAGCTCTGCTTCAAGCTTGACTCGAGATGGGGGAGCAAGAAGAGCCCCCAAGAGTAGGAGACCCCCTTTTATATGTAGCGCATGGGCGCTTGAGAAACGCCTATTACGTTCTAAAACACCTAAGAAATTCCCTCTCCGCTCAATTTACCACAGTCAGGGAATGACACTTTCCGAATCCAAATCCAAATCTGAAATCCAAAGCCCTATTGCAAACTCCGCTCCAATTCCGAGATTGGAAACAAGGATCTGAGGACTGGAAAGGAATATCTCAACCTTCACATCTAAGCAACATCCACAAGTTCCATCATTCGCTGAACTCCTCTAGTATCCATCATCCACACCATTGTCTGCACTACCAACCACACCATCTCCACAGTATCCATGATATCCGTGATATCCGTGACCTCCCGTGTGACTGACAGATAATTCCATATGGACAATACTCTGAAGGTTAGGAATTTAGAACCCACCAGGTGGGAGACCGGAATGAGTTTAGCACGATGATTAGAACCCGGAATAAGCGCCCAAGCTTCGGACCTAGTACCAGGAGGTTGGCCCTACAGATTCCAAGGTATAGGTTTATTTTCCCATTTGGATTCCTCCTGTCTAGCCCTCTCCATGAGACAATTCCGGGGGAGTCCAGAGGGTTTCCCTTACAACTGTAAATAAAGCTTAGGACCTCGAGGGCTCGGTCCTAAGGGAGGGATACTGTTATGGCCTGTACCCTCAATAAACCCATACCAGCCCCCACAACCACCCACACCTTTTCTGGGACCTTTCCGACTGCTCAAAGCCTGAATAACCACATTCCAGATGTCCGATACAACATTCTGAGGTTCCATGATTCCGAACCTCCAAAGACTCTGAAGTCAAGGTTCCATTACTTGATAACTGACATGCAGGACCATCGCATACCTCACTCCCTTGTTTTCTCCTTTATATTCACCCCTTGTACTCCCTTTCTCCTTGTTTTATGACCAGCAAAGATAGTACAAGGATAGTCGCATGTATATAGCCTTCCAGTCGACTGGACTATTCACCAGTACGAATATCGACTTAATTTGTGTCGTAGTTTCCGATTAGTTTCCGGTAAACTTCCCGACCCCCCGAAATTAGGGACAGACCATCGAGGAGGGCGCAACACATAAGTTGAAGCCAAGTCCCTACAACCTTGAACCACTTGTACCACCCTATACCGAACAGCCCCCAGGCTCCCGGCGTTCCAACTTCCAATTCCAATTCCAATTCCAATCCCAATCTGATCCAACCCTTACCGCCTCCAGAACACAAACTCCCCCCTCGGAACCCTAGCAGAAACCCCCCAAACCCTTCCGGAAGTCTCTAACTGAGCGCCAACATGTGGATTTAACAATGAGTTGCACCAGCAATTTCGAACCAACATCCTCGATGCTCAACAAATGTACCAATCCTCAGCTGATGCCAAACAACTTCCATCTCCAGACTTCACCATTGGCAGTCTCGCATTTATCAAGGCCAAATTTCTCAGGACTACCCGTCCTGTGAAAAAGCTAGCTGAGAAGTTTTTGGGTCCATTTGAAATCATTGCACGTCCCGGTACTCACTCTGTTACTCTGAAACTCCCAGGCTACATGAACGCAGTACATCCTGTATTCCATGTCTCAATGCTTGAGCCAGCCACTCCTAATCCCATTCCTAATCGCATTCAACCTCCTCTGCCCCCAGTCATAATCGACGGTGAAACCAAATTCGAGATATCCGAGATCCTGGACTCAAAAATCAACAATAGACGTACGGCATGTAGGCTGTTGTACTTAGTGCGGTGGGCAGGTTATGAGGGCACTGACGAAGAAACTTCATGGCTCCTTGTAACAGAACTCAACCACGCTTCAGAACTCGTTCAAGACTTTCACAAGTCATATCCAGATAAACCTGGACCATTACCCATTCCATAAGCACCTTGCAATTTCTCTTCCGTTCACTCTCGCTCATTCCGTTCATTATGATTCTCACATTTCAGTTCCATTCTCTCTGTCTTCAAGTTCAAAAAAAAATCCTCAATTCTGATTCACTCATTCCAACTCGCAATTCAGC
Source organism: Gomphus sp. MG54 (assembly GCA_003314385.1). Lineage (NCBI taxonomy): Eukaryota > Fungi > Basidiomycota > Agaricomycetes > Gomphales > Gomphaceae > Gomphus > Gomphus sp. MG54. The sequence goes on along the minus strand of QLPG01025882.1, from coordinate 1,675 downwards.
TTCTTCTTTCCATTTTCAAGTTCAATCCTCAGTTTCCACTTCATCATTCCTTTTCAATCCGACTCTATTCCAAACTTCAATTCACATTCAAGTCAAATATACATTTTAAATTCTGTAATCCAACTCTATATTTCCATTTCCATCCACATCATCAAACTCATTCCTCGGATTTCTGTTCTTGCCTATCCAACCTTCCCAAGACCCAAGCACCCTTGGCGGTTCAGACACCCAGTCCCTGCTCTGCAGCTTTTGATGCTGTAGCAACATCCGCAATCTGCTTGCAATTCCTTGACTTCACCTCGCAATTCCTCATTTGTCATGCAGCTCTCCGAGACTTGGAACTTATGTTCCTGCAACTCCTTACAATGCTGTTCGACTGACTGCTGCAATTCCAGAAGGGCAGCAGTCAATGCAATGACTGGTGAAGGTGGAGGTGGTGCAGAGGGTGGGACTCTAGGAGATAATGCAACCACAGGGGGCGGTGGTGAAGGAGGTGTAGGGGATGGCGCTGGTGGTGGAGGTAGAGGTGAAAGGGCTGGCGGAGGTGGAGGGGCTGGTGATGGCGATGACACATTGATCTGTGGCATCTGTGCCAAGTCAGGTGGAGGGGATGAGTCCTGTGGAGGGTTGGGTGGTGGAGGAGGCGGCGAAGAATGAGAGTCAGGGAGAAAAAGGGGGGTACGCACTCGGGTTTCCAACCTCGGCCTTTTTGAGGGACCCACACCATCATCTTTATCCTCCGGCGTATCTTCCCTCACTCGCTTTTCAGACCTCGGACTTCCCTCATCCTCGGGATTCTGCTCCCTAGTCTTTCCCTTACCCTTCCTCTTACGCATACCACGACCTCTCTCATTCATGCTACAACCAACTCCTCTCTCACTACACCACACGCATGCACCCAAATCCAAATCCAAGTCCCACTTCCTGAGACATGTGTTGCGCCACTTTTTGCAGTGATTGCAGGGCTTCTGAATGACAAACCTGCGAGACCAGGGTGTGCGGTCATCTTGTGCACCCATCCTCACATTTCGATAGAAGATGCCATTCACATCACCGACGTCAAACCTCATCTGAAGATGGGCGTACTGCAAAAGCAATGTCAGCCTAAATCAAATTCCGAGACAACACATTGCTCACCTTTGCACTTTTCGAGTTCGCCCCTTCAATCCAGGGCTCTCATATATCAATGTGCTCCTGCTCGAGAAGCGCCTGGCTGCATGCGATAGTAGACGATGAGGGGGACAGGACGGTGATGGGCAAACATGTCTCACCTCAGAGATACGTGGCGATTGGCGAGGGGTTAGCACCTATAAGTTTTTGGACGTAGGCAGGGTTGACGTAGTATCCTTCCATTGGTGATGTCGACGATGGTTACCCCCCAAACTCTCTTACGACTTCTTTTATACACACTCACACTTCCAAACTCCAACGGGGCCACCATTCTAGACTTTCATTTCTGCAGCCTCGTGGGACTCAGCCGTAAGGGGGGGATACTGTCAGGAACCGTACGCTGGCAAGCCGACTATTCAATTCAGCCCACTCAGCCCAACTCCGCCTTCGCTCGCTATTCAACATTATGCCCTCAGCCCACAGACTATATGCACCTCATGTATCCATCTTGGCATCACGTGCTCCTGTCAAATCACTCCACTCATTTACATCACATTCCACATGC
>QLPG01025853.1:0-16107 GCA_003314385.1 Gomphus sp. MG54 | reverse complement strand
CCATTGACTTATAATACACCATAGCAAATTTGGATGAGTGACGGGAAACAAAGCCGACAGTACATTCAAACGCACCTGTGAGCCAACGTTGTCTAGACTCAGGTTGGGGTCTGTGGAGTGCGATATGGAGCTGCTCGTGCCGCTATGGGTGAGGCTGTCGTCGAGAGTGGACTCCTCTTGAAGCGTCTCAAGGGCCTGGTTGCTCAGGCTTAAACCTCTACTTGAGGTGCAGATGTCTGATCCAGAGGCAACGATCTCGTTGTCGACGATTCGAGTAATGCTGAACACGGGAGTTGAAGGACTACGATCTCGATTCCCCTGGGGTATGAGGGTTCAGTAACAGAAGTGGAGTCAGTCTCCATGCTGGTTAGGTAGAGTGCATATGTCACGTACCCGATATTCCAAGCTTGGGATACCATCGGTGGTGACCTGGGAAGGAAAGCAGCGGGAGGACCGTGGCGATTCGGTGATCGTTGTTATTGTCGTGGTTCGTAATGCGCACTTTCTGAAAGCTATTCCACTGGTGCTTTCTGATGCGGTGGTTGTGGAGTGAGAGGTCGTGAAAGTGCCTTTGCCGTGGAGAGGTAGGCGGGCATTTAGGCTGTACGAGGAGGAGAGAATGAGATCATGGAAGAAAATATGTTTGAGATGTGCTGCACATTACAAGCATAGAACTTGTGTATACTGCTCGCAGATGAACATTTAAGTGGCTCGTTAATCGTTAATATAATTTCTGAGTAGACGCACATTCTCCCACTACAAAGTGAATGGCGATAAACATGATAACATCTTCCATGGTGATATACTGGGACAGCTTCAGGGATACATAAAAGAAATGTGATCGAGGACTTACACATATCAGGTTGGCAACGGCAAGTATGCTTGACCATAACAATGTCTTTTTACAATGGAACTCAAAAGATGTTACAATGACCTACCAGGGAAGCAGACCCGTCTGAAGAATGTAAAATGCCAGGGAATACACTAAGCAACATCTGGAAGTAACGAACAGGGATCAGTTGCAAACACGTTGAGGGTAGAGATGCTCAAATACGGGGAAATCTGCCGCCTGCTGTCGCGAAGTGAATATGCCATAGTAGCAGTTATGACTATGTCTGAAGGCAGCACGGATGCCAAGCAACCAATCAACCATGCCTGTGCTTGAAGTCAGTTTGTCTGAAATGAACGAATAACTTCGATTGTACCTTGTCTCGAAAATCCTCACTCAATCTTGGAACGCTTAAACTGAAGGTGGAATATATTGATGGAAGCACTGCTGAGGGCATGCAAGAGCTTACAGTATGACAGTGGCAGCTGTGTCATGGTTTCATTAAGATCAGGACCATGGATTTGCTTGAGAATCACTCACTGATGCCGATGGCTAGATAGATAATGTGATGTTTTATAATTGGATTTACGTTCAAACCTAAGAATGATAGCATACCTAAACGGATTACCATCAAAGAAATGGTGCCGGCAACTAATAACACATTCTTTCCGCTAACTGAAATGCAGTGAAGATTTTGATACAGCACATGTATAAATGCTTACGGAACCATATTCGCCCAAGGTAAAAGCTGTAGAAAAGATGTGTAAGACTCTTGACATGTGAAACAATAGTAGCATTAACCTGTGAACAATGAACGTGATAACTTCAGTAACCGCTATAGGAACAAAGAGCGACCTGATCACACGCAGAGATGTTAGCGACGAGCGTCGTTAATCTTAGGGACAAAAAACGTGCCATATCTGAACCTCGTCGCTGTTGTTTTCGTGCATAAAGTTGGTGACGAGATAGAAATACGATGCGTGACTGATAAAACTCAAATTCATGGTGTTGAGAATCCTGAAGGAGTGAGACTATGAATCTTTGAGAAAACCATGAGAGCTCTGAAAGTACCATAACAATACGATCTGGACACATGAACACGAGCGCACGCTTGATTGAGAAACAGAATGCTCACGACAAACTTGAACACAGGCAGATCCTTTGAAAACGTGCGCAAGTACAGGTAAGATTGCAAGGTGAGGAAGCCGAAGAGAAAAGTGGAGAACAAGATCCCGATGAGAAGTGGCTGCGAATTGGAGGGTGAGAAGCAGCAACTGGCACTTTATAAAAACTGACACCGAAACCTGGGTTCATCTCACCCAACATCATGCCCATCCCGACCTGAGCCATGAGCTGCAGATGGTCCGAGGAAAGAAACCTTGGGCGTCAGATGATGAGTCTTCGAATGCGCTGACTCCATGATCGCCCGCGAACCGCACGCTACTATGGTGAAATTTTTGTCTTCGCAAAGATCCCCAGGATGTCCGCGCCGTTGTAATTGATGACGGCGGGTGACAGCCTGGGAGTCGACATCAAGTTACATAATCGTGAGAGTCGCGCATATCTATCAGGCATTCAGCCAAACTCTTTGTAATAAGTAACACGACAGAACGGTAAGTTAACTAGAAGTAGAAAAGGTGACGGGTAACGTACCTCAGTGGACACAGATGGGCGAATCGGCTGAGGTATGGGTAATTACTGGCACGGAATATAAGTAAATTGGAATGAATGGGTAAAGCAAATGAATATATGCCCGTGAAGGCGCTTACGGTCAGGTCAGATCCTGACATGACCAGCACATGAGAGCCCAATTCAACACTCTTCAAGACACTAATTACAGACCAGAAGCCAGGCCGGCCCCTCTCGAACACTAGCAAATGGAACGGGACTAAGAAGAGCTGATTATCTTTATTAGCTGTCAACACTACCGTGCATTATGGCCCTTCCGGTTTCGCTGCTTTGGATCAATGGTTCACAGTGTCCGTCGAGCACAGGACGAACTTACGACGTGCTTGACGGTGGCTCGTGAGCTTCTGTGATAGGGCGCGCTGCTTGCGCATCCTCTGACGACGCTGTCGCCGCTATCGAAGCAGCACACGCCGCGCAGCGTGCCTGGGAGGTCCTCCGCGCATCTGCCAAGCGCGATATCTTCTTCAAAGCTGCTGAACTTGTCCAGACCCCAAAGTACGCGGAGCGCATCCTGGCTGCAGTGCAACGGGAGACAGCTGCGCATATAGACTTTGCAAGCGGCGAAGGGAAGGGGCTGTTGTCCAGTTTAAGGCAGCCGCAATGTGTGCCATGCGGCTGTAAGGCGAGACGTTGCCCAGCCAGCGCCATGACGACGCGACTGTGTTGGTGGAAAAACGGCCTTGGGGGACAGTATTAGCTGTGTCACCCCGCAATGTCCCTCTGACTCTCGCGGCGCGTGCTATCGCAATCCCGATTGCCTGTGATCACACTGTGTTTCTCAAATCGTCTGAAATCAGCCCACAGTGTGCGGGGATTGTTGTCGAGGTGTTGCACGAAGTACTTCGAAGTAGTCTGGGCTTTCGAATGCTCTGAACATACCTCCCATAGGCTGGACTTCCCAAGGGCGCGCTGAACCTGTTGTACGTCGCAAAAGAGGACGCGCCAAAGATTGTATCTTAAATTATCGCCCATAAACTCATCCGCCATATCAATGTGAGCATTTATGTTTCGAATACTCTATCTAATCTAGGCTATAGTCTGACTTTTTGATAGTTTACTGGCAGCGACCGGGTTGGGAAGATCCTTGCTCTAGAAGCTGCTAAATATCTCAAGCCATGCGTGTTGGAACTCGGCGGCAGATCAGCCGTAGTAGTCGGTAGCCTGAATATCATCTTTCTCGTTTTTACACGTGTAGCAGGTACTGGACGACGCAAACGTCGAACACGCCGCCCGTGGTATCGTTTTTGGTGCCATGTTCCACAGTGGTCAGGTTCAATCCAACTCCCCGCAAGTCCCATTTAGACGCTGACCACTTTGCTGCAGATATGCATGTCCAGCGAACGCGGCGTCTCACAGGCGCTAATCGCCGCTCTCAAGACCCTAGTAGAAGATATACATGCAGGCACGCAACCCACCGCACAACTATCTCCTCTCTTCTTCCCTGCCTCTGCCGATGAAGTGATTTCCCTCGTCACGGATGCCCGTGCACGCGGTGCAGAGGTTCTCGTCGGCAACTTCACACAACTGGGGCCGTCGTCCAGCCGCATATTCTGCTTGGCGTGAAGCTCGGCTGGCCGTTATGGTAGTAGGATTGAACACACCAAAGTTTTGTCATACTTCTCAGGTTACTTTATAACAGGTTCCAAAACAACTCTGTTAAAATCTTTGTCTATCAAATGGCTCGTACACTCTTGAAAAACAAGGTGAAGAGCTGGTGGTCATGAAACTTATCTGAGCACTGCTTGCAGAGTTTGACAACTTCACATTGGCACTACTCCAAAAGGATGTTGACAAGGCTAAAGTCATCAAGGACTTTGTCACCAAAGAAAGCAATTGTCTCCATCACTCCATCCAGTCTTCCATGCTTGCAAACAAGCAGATTCCCTCTTCTACTTTGACCCAGACATCTACCAAGTGGTGCAGCTTCTGTGAATCACCTACACACAACACAGACACCTGTTACTCATTTGCAAATGCCAAAAGTCAAATTTGGAATGAAGGCAGATGGCTAGACAGGAGTCATTCAGCCCAGTGTTTGGAATCAGAGTTGCAAATACAGAAGATGAGCTAGTGGAGTTGGCAAATCACAGAGTATTCAATCATGGGCACCATATAGACTAGGGATATAGAGAAGGGCCTAAAGATTGTGTGGAGGATTCAGGCTGGTGAGTTTGGTTCAACCAGTTTTTTTGACACAAGGTGTTTAGTAAATAGATGAAGTGCACATCAACATGCCCACACTTCCCTCTGAAGTGGGCCATTCCATCCACAGCTTCAGGTACATGTTCATTCTACTCAGCCAGCAAAAAGTACATTCTCATCCCCCCATTCAGCAGAGCAACAGGGTATGGCAGCTTTGACATTGAGCACTTCACAGGACACCGCACTATAGTTATCACACCTGCTGTGCAGCATCTTCAGCTCCTTGGTAACTGGTGATATGGTGATATGAAGCAATGGTGAGGAAATCTTCAATGGCACTGCAGAGTCTAGGACTTTGAAAGCATGAAAGTGATACATGTTACAGTTTGATTGATTCAGAAAACATTGATGTCGCAGCAAATTAAAAAGACTGTTGACAACCACAAAAGAGGTGCAATGCAAGACACTGAACATATGGCACAAACAACACGAATTTTACAAAATACGATGACGCATACTAGCAGGTCAACAACTCGAAAGCACTAGCTAAAGACTACAACCCTTAGATAGCCTTTATTGGTGACGATGGATCGCAGGGTTCGACGCGAATTTGGGACAAAAATGCTACCGGGAAATAGGCCATGACCATGGGAAAATTTGTTTGTCTGAAACTGGAAGGGGGATAGATGGGCAAGCCTAAGCATGAAAAATGATACGTCGTGAGATCCGAACTTCGAAGGAATATGCAGAAATATTGTGAATTGAGCTTGAAGGTTTCAACTAGGCCAGGGAGAGTGGGAGGAATGTGGCAGAGAAACTTGAAGGAGGATAGCATGTGGGGATGGGAGGAATGTGAAGGGGGAAGGAGGACCTAGAAAATGGAAAAAAGAAACGAAGAATCAAGTCCCGAGACTGGTCTGGGAAGGATATCCTCTCCACCAATCCCCTGTGAAGCGGTAGAAAAACAAAGGGGTAGAGACCCTGCATGGCTCCAGAACAAAAAGATGCGACGCTGTTGCGAAAACCAAAACCAAACCTCCTGAGGCCGGAGGTAATACCGAAGATGATTAAGACCCACCTTGCGACAACAGCGACCGTGATGACACTTCTGAGTTCATCCAAACCTCCGTCCTATGCCACTTCTTTCGTCAATGCAAATACGCCATCGTCTTGCCAGGAAGTCTCCGCAGAGGTCCACCACGATCCTATCAATGCGCGCCCGCCTACGACGTGACCGCGAAAAATAAATTGATCGACGCCGTCTTCGTTCTTTTAGTGCCGTAGAAGTGAAATGAGTCCGTGGACGGAAAGAGATCGATAAGAAAAAAATTGCAGATGGGAAGGAGGATGATAATGAACAACATAAAAAAGAAATGGATGGATGAGTAGAGCACGAGATACAACAGCACTGTTACTCACGGACGCCACAATCGCAACAAGTCCATCATTCTTCCGCACTCGGCCAAAAACTTTGTGAACTTGAACATCCCGCCCGTACCTCAACTATTGGTGATATCAGCGATAGATGATCGTGGAAGAAAGGAATAAGAGGGAAGAGAAAGAATGGAAGGACAAGAGTAACTCACCCTTCCAGTAACGATCACATCAAGCTCCAACGGCTGATAATGATCAGACTTAGACTGATCCTGGATGCTCTGATGGGGTTCGATTGGTTCCTGGGGTATAATGTCCGCTTCTTTAAGAGCCGGACTAAAGGCATCAGCACCGCCAATTCTATCAGAAGAATGCATAAAAGAAGAAAGGGAGTCGCTTGGTGGAAAAACAGGCAAATTGCCCGGCGGTGGCATTTGGGTGATGACACTGTACCCAGTGCTAATTTCAACACTACGAGTGACGGAGGAATAGGTCTTGTCCATGCACACCGGGTCGGGCTCGAGCGCATCCCAAATGTGAAGTGTCGACTATGCCGAGAGAGCGAATGTCAGCGTGTGCTATAGATATATTGAGGAAGCAAAGGGGGAAAGCATATATGCACGTGTGTATGTGATGAGGTAGGGAAAATCTCCCCCCAGATGAAGAAAGGAAACAAGAGTGAAAGAAAAAATGAAAACAAATGAAATCCTTACAGTACCCTCATACCAACGATTCTTTGGAGAGAACAAGGCTGGTTTCTCATATTTTAGTGCTGCAAGTAAGAAGGGTGTAAGTAGAGTAGGGTGAGATGAGATAAGAATAGCAAGGAAAAGAAACGTAAGAACGAGAAGTGGGTCGAGGTCATTGAGCATCTTTAGAAGGCAGCGAAGTGATGAAATAAACAAAGAGACGAAGATTGAAAGCATATCCTGCCAGGGAGGCGAACGGGGCCCACGTTCCTCACACGAAGACCCACCCCCAAGACCATGGAGAGTAGAAGGTATCATCATAAAGGGTAAAAAGTTGGAAGGGGAAGGGTATGGCGAAGACGTAGAATGTATAAGGCATCACAGTGAGAATAGCATGATAATGGGGTCGACCATCAACCAAAGAAAGTGGGAAGAAAAAATATCCAATAAATCCAAAGAGTGAAGGTGGTGGTAAGAAAAACTACACACGTTCAGGAAACCTAACATGGGTACGGGTGTCCGTGTTAACATGCTCCCACAAGGTGATTTCGATGCGGTGCAAACCACTGTAGGGTGGGTCACATGATAGTGAGGTTCGAGGGTAAAAGATAGGGTAGATGCATGAGTAGTTTGGGTTACGAGGTGGATTGTTAAGTCAAAAAGACAGGACTCACTCGTTTGGAGCGTCTTCCTCTCCCTTCAAGAGGTTAATGCCAGAGACAAAATCTCGACGGAACCATGATGGGTTCTGAGGGGTACGGATGAGTATATGCGGCAAGACCGATGGTGTAAATGGGGGACTAAGGAGGGTGGAGAGTAGGGGGGTTGAAATGGAAAAGTAGTGGGAGATGAAAACCAAATGACCATATACACTCACAGTCCCTTTCCCTATCCAGGTTCCCATCAACATGCCAGGCGCCCACAACCTTCCTATCCCGAACCAACACGATGCAAGCCGTTGATCGTTGTCTTGGGAGGGTAAAAATGGATGCTCTGGTAAGCGAGCAAGGCGACTCGACTCGGGCCAACCACTGGACAAAAAACGAAACACAGCCTCTTTCCCTGGTGTCTGAACGTTGGGCCACATTACGAGGCCGGTGAGTGAGAGGTTCGAGAGGACCAGTCGCCAATAATCGGCGTCGAACCGCTGGCTATTGCAAGAGTCGTCCACTGGGTCTGCTGCTCTGCTGATGTCCACCGGGAAGAGACAATAAATGGCGCTGGTTATCAGAGGTGGTAGATTCATGTATGCGGTATGGCCCCAGAGGGGATAGGGTAGGACAACAGGACAAGGAATTAATTCTTTCCAATTGTAAACTGGTATCGCTGGGGGAATGGCGTGTCCCTTACGGACAGGGGCATTGAGTCGTTGTATGCTATTAAAGGTAGCCGGGAAAAACGTTTCCGGCAAAATGAATAGCTGGTCCTGGAGTCCAATGGGTCAATGGGTAAGTGGGAGGTTCACATGGAAGAACGGCTGCTTACTGTTCCCCGGAAGGAAGCATACTGGAAAACCTTCTTCAGCACTTCCTCATGCTTGCTTTCATCGATGATCAAGGGATGATGAGTTGATAGGAGGGAGTAAATAGCTACGGACAGCGCCGTTATCGCTGGGTCCTTGTTGAATATTGTGTAAACGATGACCGCTGAGGAGCCGTCAAAATAAATGTCCGGATGAGATGCGATGATGAAGGAGACCCAAGGTGCAGTCTGGGCGTGATTGAGCTGTTCAATATTCTTCCCATCGTCTTCTAATATCATCATATATACGACCCAGAGATCAGCTGCTAAATGAGGAAGGAGCTGGTTGGAGTCGAGGTAGTTGAATCGGCGCACGCGGTGGAGGGTGCGTACGCGTATTTTCAGCTCCATGGCAAGGTTGGGGGCAATGAGGGAATTGTGACCGAGGCGTCGCCTCGGTGCGCTCGTCGAATAGCGATAGCGAGCGATGTCCGCGAGGACGCCATGCTCAGGGGACTGCGGAGAGCCTAGGACGGCGTCGTGGAAGTTACTACAGGTCAAAATGAAGGATATGAGATCATGTGGGGGTTCGAGATAGTCGATGTTGGCAGTCCAGAACGCGATGCGTTGGATGATATCGCGGGGCATATGCATCGTATAAAGGTTGGGGGGGAACAAGAAGGGAGTGGGGGAGAAACATGAGGACGGATGGTGGTTACTATATGAGTTCTCGACTGGCGGAGCAGTTTGTGTGTCAATCTAAATTCGGACCGGTATTTACAAGCAAAAAAAATTTTTTTAATCGCCTCTTGATTTGGAGCCTGAAGCACAGAAATCTGATAAAATCTCCTTAGCAGGGTCGAGGGGCCCGGGTCTAGGCATAAACAATTGGTAGAAACTAGTGCCAAAAAGGGGGGATATATCTCCACGCCTACAAACGCAGTAGATATGTCGTCTGCATGAGTCGATAAGTACAAATCTCTGGCATTGCCCTTGAACGAGGCTAACCTTCCGGGGGTATTCGGCGATGGGCGCACACCGAAGCAAGTATTGAATGTAATCGATAACATGGTTCTATCGGTCGGCTCCGTTACGAAAAGTGCCCAAGGGCCTGTCACTAAAAGGTGGGGCCGGAGCATGTGACTTGCTATCCAGTCTTTGAAAGGAAGGCTTCAAATTGAAATCGATGTAATCCGCTCTCTGTGCATCATCGAGGCAACGAAGACTCAGTGGAGGGACCCTCGGAGGCTATCTGCTTGCCAGTGTGGAGTTTCTAATATGGGACCTAACTTGTGTCCTTTCATCATCTGTGGCACGTAAGTCTGGAATGGCAGGAATTGATGTTAACCCTGATATACATATTCAGCTAGAGAGCGATTAGACATGATCACATAACTATATGCAGCTACCGATTTGCCAACTTGGTAAGCCCAAGTCGGTTGTTGTACGTCAAATGTCCGCTTGGGAATATCGTGCCAACCGGAAAAACTGATTCGATTTGACAAAGAACAGCCCACAGTTCACATGGGACCAGGTGTAATTCGAAATGTCGCCCTATGAAGACTGCTCATTGAAATTTATCGGGATGAAACTCGTGTCTTCTCATCCATGTTGTCTCCTCATGTTCACGACCTGTTCGAGCTTCCTTCTAAAAATGTGCCACGCCCAGATGGTGGAATCTACCCTAGTACGAATCTACGGCATATATGACGACCATTGACGAGAAATGTCGCCGATTGCTTATCGCCATTCATGTATCGGTACCCAAATCCTTGAGAAGCTGAATCAATCTGAGCCAAATGCCTTTAGTTCCTGACCAGCAGTCCACGATCCAATGAGATCACCGTGCAGTGCATGCCGTATATCAAACGGATCAAGAATTAAGGCAGAGCATGAATCAGTGATGCTGACACAACTAATGGCCACATTCCAGAGAGCCTGTATATTCGAAAGATACCACCTGCCAGTACAGGTTGTTATGAGGGCAAGATATCCTTGGTGGACTAATCCGATGGGAACACAAACCTCTTGAATCTGGGAGGATGTAGAAATCTCGAGTATATTCTCCTTGGATGACGCGGGACACCTTGCACAGTAGCTTTAGAATATCATTCGCATGAAAACGAATGCTATTTTTTGGCTCCATTGAAATTGCGTTTACCACCATTGAAGCTGTGAACGCTCAAAAGCCGTAGAATGACATTCTGGGAGAATTGATCGAGGTATGAACATTCCAGCTAAGCTCGAGAAAGTAAGACGTCGAGCGGACCACTGAATAATTGGCATTCGCAATGAATCAGAGGATATGATGAAGGGCTGTCAGAAACCCACCACAAGGAATCCTCCGATTCCTCTGAAATTCTGTACGTAGAGTCACTAGGGATTCATGAGCCACTCTGTACGCACCCAACATGTAACTAATGATCGATTGTGCAACCTGAACGGTCACGTGATCTCCAGCACCTTTCGTGTCCAATTATTCTGCCTTCGCAAGAAATCGGATGGGCATCCTCTCCACAATCATAAATCCATCTCCACGTTCCCGCGAGACCCTCGTAATAATTCAGAGCACACTCGCGACGCCTTCATGGCACCCTTTTGTCCGTGCCGTCATCAACGCGACTCTGTCCTGGAACACAGCAACGATTGTGTGCGTTTGTCTGCTACATCCCCCAGGGACAGTGCTTTCCGGAGTGGCAAACGAGGTACTGAAAGGAAACGTGAAGGTTGTAGACTGGACAGAGATGGTCCCGGGCTATGAGGCGGGAGAAAAGGACAAGAATGCTGATCGAGAAACCCTCTTGCGCCAAGTATGTAAGGTTGTAGATGATGGTACGTACATAACACTTATCGAACACATGTATTTCAATCCTTATCAAAGAAGTGTAGCCCCTAAGGGCCCCGTTCTACTTGTCGTTGATTCCCCTGATACACTCTGTGAAGATCTCGGATCTCCCTCCAAAACATATCTCATTCTCAAAACTTGGCATACTGCCGTATCAAAACGAACAGGTTCGTGTTCATCTCTTCTTCCATTCGTTCGCCAGTAACGTTCAACTATAGCTCCTTCCCGCATGGTCCTTCCCCTCCCAGCGCGCTCTCCCCTCATGCCCATCCTCATGTCTCCATCCTTTTCACAGACACTTGCACACATAACCCTCCATCCACCTTTGCTTCTTCGTCACCTCGCGACTGAATACCTTACTCTTCCGCCGCCCTGCGCTTCTCCTGCCAAATTCTGGCCAATATTCACCGGACTCGCATCCCGTGAGGGCGAACGTCTCGTGTGGGGTCCCGATGGTAAAGGATGGAGTCATGAAATTGTGGTGGAACTGGTGATACGGAGTGCTAGTGGGAAAAGAACGGTTGAAAGGAGCTTGGAGGGCTGGAGGGAGAATGAGGTATGTAAGTTGGAAGGCTTGGTGGAATTAAGAGATGTTTGGAATAAGAATAGGGCGGTGGCTGTCAGTGGTAATGAAACAGTGTGTTTAGTTTATTCTGATGGTCTACCTCTGGTGCTTTATCACTAGCACCAGCAACAATCACAGGTTGCACCAGACCCCACACATGACCTCCCTTTCAACCTCAATCTCACTGAAGCCCAGCAGCATTCCCGGGCACAGGTTCCCCTTCCATATGTCCACGAAGGTCCGGCTGCCCTCTTCTACTCCTCTTGTTTTCACCGCTGATACAGTACGTATAGGACAACCCAAACTTAGCCCTAGCACCGGAGGCGCAGCTATTTATTATGATCCGGATTCAGCTGACGATTTTGATGAGGATGATCCTGATGAAGATCTGGATATTTAGAAATTGGATGGAGGAATCAGGTAAGGGAAATGTTTTATTTAATCGGCAAATAGGGTTTCATATCTTTATTTTTACTGGGATTTAATTCTTTATAATCTTACATATCGTGTATCACTCCAGAGACACCTAGCACTCGCCGTTTTCTGTGAAAAGAATCCCCGACTCGTTTGAACGCCGTACACTTTGGTGTGGCCATAGCGCAGCGTAAGACATCTTTGGCGGCAGTGTCACTCGTGATGCCATTAGACAGTTGTCATCTGTAGCACTTGTGGGATTTATGGTCAATTGTAGGTCTTCGCGCTGTGATATTACATTCAACATGGTGTTATAACTTATAGACTCGTATACTCTAGTGGCGATAAGAAACTTTACTTGTACCAGAATCATTAGGGTTGTGAAATTTACGGTGGACCCATTGCAGCCACATTCACTTGTAACTCGTCATTTCGGAATCTGAATCCAACTACCGAACACTATTGGAGGTGCGACTGATGCAAATATTACATGCCATACGAAATTGTACTCCGCGCTCATAACCTATACAATGTATGGCGGACTGGTAATAATGAATATAGACGGCATATGGTCAGGTGGCAGTTGATGCCTATTATTTACCTGATTTCGAAATGAGTTTGTGGTCCTCTGACCATAGATGTGCCTCCAATGAGTGCCCAACCCTAGACATTACCAAGCAAATTGCTCGTCTTACCGGTTAGCCCCTACATAGAAAGCAGCATGATACAATATTCTGCTGCCTTCACTGATAGAGTTGTGGAGGACCTTCGAATTCGATCATGAGGCGAAGACCCCTGTTATGGACAACCTTCTTAGCCTCCTCTTCCAATTCACTATCCCAAACGTGAATGACTCTGAATTGTGCCTGGATCTCGGTCCATTCCGTTACCTTCAATGCATCCACAAACTCACGCATGTGCATCCTTGGCAAATAGGTGAATTTGAGCGAGCGACTGTTTTCTCCAGAATACCAGGACTGCTCTTTGAATGGAGAATAACGCAGGAGTATCAATTCGCTTGCAATGTCCCCATGGAGCTTTAACTGGCGAAGGCTGACCATTATTGGTAATACAGCATCCAGAGCATACACCTCGTCCAAATCACGTCTTAGATACGAGTATTCAATGACAAGAGATGTTAATGCGGGTCCAACATCGAGAAGCCAGGTTCGAATATGCTCATTAGTGAGTCCAGATATCTGTGTGAGGTTTACCTCTCGCAGGGAGGAGCACCAAGACGTGGTTAGCAAGCGAAGCTGTGCCAACCGGAGGAATCCGTTGTCCAAGGTTACCGTTTTGATTGAGCAGGTGGGTATAGGCAAACTAACCTCGGGGCTTGTCGAGGAAAAGTTGAACACCGCGAGCTTCTCCATACATGGCCAATGTGACATACACTGGAGAATGTCGCGTACACTCAATCTGTAGCGGTATGCGTCGGTGTCCCACGAGTGATAGCTAAAGCGAAACTCTTTGATATCGGGACAATTGCATAATGCCCGCATTAAATCCTGTGCTAGGGCCGTGTGTGTGTCAACAAGGTAGAGTTTCTTGATCCTCGTCGCGGTCAAGAGAATTGTGACAATGGCTCTTCTCCAGTCAAAGTAAGAGCTCTCAGACCTGAAATCCTCGTGATGGGCTAGGAAGTGATTAGAGTAAAATACTCTAATCTTCTTTCCGAGTTCTGGATTTAGCTCTATCGTCTTCGCAAGTCGCAGTAAATTCGGAGGTTTCAATGGAAACTCTTTGGCGAATTCTTCGTATAGGTGATCCAAAGCGGGTCGCCACGCGCGGCATACTAGCCCAAGGGAGAGTACGGTCGCCCGCCAGCCGGGTTGGGACTTATCGTTTGCTACATCTTTGAAGATCATGTGTAGCAATTCACTTGGGATGTTGACGAAGGGTGCGCGAGATGAAACAGGAGGCAATATTCTTACACCATGAGACAGGATCCCCATGCGAGATGAGTGCATACGCCCGCAATGGTTGTTCTGTTTCGGTGTTCCCCGGAAAGAAAGATTGGCAGATAAGAAAAGTACACATGATCTTGAAGCTGGGGTACATAGTTCGACGTAATCATATAAAGTTCGCCGAGACCAGTCAATCTCAATGGCCTGTGGCGGTTGTAGTACGAGGTTGGCCCGATTCCATAGAGTGTCACTGACATCTATGATTTCGAAGAAAAGAGTGTACAGTGGGAGGGCTCCTGTGCGAGGGTCGCCATCCTGCCACTGCTCAGCAAGCTTACGACCATGTTTCTGTGCCAAAAGGATGCTCTCTATCGTCTTGTCTAAGTTCTGGTCTTCGAAAGGGGGGGTGCGACCGGCCACCATATCCTTGACTTCCTGAACCAAGCAATCAAGTTCAAGCTGGGTTAAGTGAGACTGTTAGATGCGTACCAAGGCGGAGACAGTGGGGTTGTCCTGGGTATCCCTGCAGCCAATGAGCACCCGAATTCCTGAAAAATGATTGTCTGCTCCACGCTCGAGAGTAGCATGGATCAAAAACCCTTCATTCTCAGACTGAGTTGATCCTAACGACAAGGATCTGCTTGGTCCGGCCTCTAGAGCAGCATGGTTCACGAATCCGTTGTCCGTGGCACCCTCATACTGATATTCGCTCACCCAGCATCCCGAATCATCATCTTGAGGTATCCACGAAGACAAGGACATGTGGTTGAGCAGCGGACGGCTCGAAGGAAAGAGGTTATACGAGAATGTTAAAATGACGTTGACGTACCTTACTTAGGATTAAGCGGTCCAATTGGATTACGACTCGTGAGCATATCAATTCGCCTTAGATTTGACAGCCAGGTTGGAGTAAGTATTGCATGAGAACTTGAAGCAGTCATCAGGATGACTTGCGATAGAAGACGCAAGGGCTACCATGGAGTGATAATACTAATATTTGTTGTTAAATTACATTTAGACGTATCATATACATGTATACATGTACCCAATCTGGTAAGTGGTTTTTTTTAAGCTTCATTATGTAAGTTTGACCACAAGACATTGAGATAAAATTCTGAAATATGAGCCTGACAAGTTATTATAAACACTACTTTGCCTATTCCCAACATAGTTCCCTTTCTCATTGACATGCACCTCCTGGTTTGCCCACTTCAAGTTCACCCAGAAACAACTCAGAAGCTTCCTTAGGAAAAAGAACAATGCTAAACAGGATGTAAGATGTGTCACAGACTCAACATTTCCTTCATCCTCTTTGTGACAAAAATATAAGTTGGGGGTTGCACTAATGCTGTTTTTGTTGAACATATTAGAAGAAATGAGAGAGAGAGAGAAAGAGAAAGCTCAGACACAGACACAGATCAAGCCTTCTGGTTACATATAGGGGCCTATACAACCAAAGCATCCACAATGGTGTGGAAATCCCTGCCCCTCAGTTGTGTTACTATCCACTCAACTAAGGTAAGGCTCTTGCTACATGATCCCTAGATATTCACTTACTATCATAGACATTCATTAGGTACTGATAATCTCTGTAATATTATTAACTACTTGACTAAGACACTCTTTAGCTTACAATAAGGGTGTAGTAGATTGTGTCCTATTGTACACAATTTATTACCCCCTCCATATGTCTGCAGGCCCTCAACCAGTGCATGGTGAATAGGGAAATGCACGGGTCAGGCCAACCTGCACGGGTCACCGGGTCGGGTGTCCTTGGGTGTCAAGCCGCGAGCACCCGTGACCCGGGCCCAACCCGGGGCGTCAACTCCGACACGAACGCGACGAACGCGTACGTGCACGCGCCGACACGAACGCGACGAACGCGACGCCACGAACGCGACGTACACGACGTACGCGCACGCGCCGCGACGTACGCAACGCCCGTTACGTGCACGCGCCGCCACATACGCAACGTACCCGACGTATGCGCACGCGCCGTGACGAACGCGACGTACGCGCTGCCACGTACGCGACGTATGCGCACCCGCCGCGACGAACGTGACGTACGCAACGCCCGTACGCACACGCGCCGCCACGTACGCGACGTATGCGCATGCGCCGTGACGAACGCGACGTACGCGACGTATGCGCATGCGCCATGACGAACGCGACGTACGCGCCGCCGTGTACGC
>QLPG01025827.1:0-11034 GCA_003314385.1 Gomphus sp. MG54 | reverse complement strand
TTACACATTGCATTTCCCCCCGAGGCACCCCTAGTCACTCGGAAGTACGCGCGGCGCGGCGGTAGCGGGAGTGGCAGCTTCATCAGTGGTACTGGGAGATTCATTATGACTACCGGGGAGGTCGATCAGCAATAATTTTGTAAATGAGATGCCGGGCTCTATCCAGAATCGCATCAGGACGACGTCTTGGGGCTTTAAATTCCTCGCTCTCCTTGGCAATTGTTCAGAAACTCGTCCTTCAAGTGAAACGCTGCTGCACCGAAGCAATTTCAATCAGAAAACAGTCCTTATTCTGCAGAGTTTTGAGGAGGACCCAAACAGAAGTGGAAGGAAAGTCTCAGCCCAAGGCTTATATGCCCACACATCGAATCTGCGGTCACACAGGAGAGTTCACTTCCCAAAATTGTATAGCACATATAGTACATGTATCATCCATGATAAGCTCCATAAATTCATGGTGTATTTGTTTTTGCAAATAGACATAAAACTGTAATCTAGCACTGGATCGGTACTACAGTCATGGAGAATGAATGAAACTGATGAATTTAATGCTATAGAGAGAGACAGGACTCGATAGCAGTGCTTTAGGCACTAGCATCGGAAAGAAGTGCTAAAACTCACCGAAAAGGTCCTCAATAATGCAAGTTCATATTTTTTGCGCTGTCTTGAGTTTCTTCATGCGAACCCGCTGCTTTAAATCCCAGTATCTAGGGTGTAAGCTAGTGCTATGACTCTTCAAACACGCAAAGTGAATCATGCTAATTATTTATTCACGTAAATCTCATAAAGTGCATTGAACACGCTATCGACCTATGGAATTACAGTCCTCAGCCCGTTGCCCTGATGTTGCTTCTCTTCACTTCTCATTGCAAGTGCCCTTGAGCGAACTTTTAACTATTACGCACTAGGGAAAACAGGCCGTGAAGGGAGGAATGAGATAAAAGTTACTTGCAATGTCGCGCAGTTCTTAAACAGGAAAGGTGACTTTGTCACAGTGATTTTGCATTTTCGATGCCACGAGCGACGAGCGAACGATTCAACAAACTACACCAGGCTTCTGCCAAACCAGGATCATCTAAATCTGCTCGAGATCATAATGGTTCAGGGTCAGCTTCCAATCCAATCTTTAACACAGACAGATTTGGACAACACATCTTGAAAAACCCACTGGTTGCTCAAAGGTACGCAGGACCTTAGGCTTATTGCAGACCCTCCGCTGTGAGGTCTGAATGAGACCGCTAAAGACGCTATACTTTATGTTCCGATATAATTACATATTCATTCTTTTTGCTTATTTCAGTATCGTGGACAAGGTCTGTCACCTAGGCATGTGGAAGACGGATAAAGCTGACGTGACTCTCAGGCTAATCTACGCCCAACGGATAAGGTACTAGAGGTGGGACCTGGTACAGGAAACCTGACGGTACGAATTTTGGAGAAAGCGAAACATGTCACCGCTGTAGAGATGGATCCACGGATGGCCGCAGAGTTGACAAAGCGAGTACAGGGCAAGTGAGTTTAGCCTTAATCCCATCTATTCGTAGCTCATGTCTCTTTACTAGACCCGAGCAGCGAAAGCTGGACATTATAATCGGGGATTTTGTCAAGGCGGAATTGCCGTACTTCGACGTCTGCATCTCTAACACTCCTTATCAAATTTCATCACCCCTTGTCTTCCGACTGCTTTCCCACCGTCCCCTTTGCAGATCTGCTATCCTCATGTTTCAGCGCGAGTTCGCACTACGTCTCGTTGCGCAACCAAACACATCTCTATGGTCTAGACTCTCTGCAAATGTGCAACTTTATGCCAAAGTGGACCATATCATGAAGGTCGGAAAGAACAATTTTCGCCCACCGCCACAGGTTGAGTCTAGCGTCGTGCGGATAGTGCCATTGGACCCACCTCCACCTGTGAAGTTTGAAGAATTTGATGGTCTGAATCGGATTATATTCAGCCGCAGAAATAAAACAATACACGGCGGATTCATGGCCAAAGGTGTTATTCCCATGATGGAAGCCAATTGGAAAACATGGTGTGCGGAGAATAATCAGGTTTGTACCAGCGCTCGTTCTCAATTTGATGCTCTTCCATTCAGTCATCCATAGATCATAGACGATTCTATAGACATGAAAACTCGAATAGAACATGTTTTGGTTGACACCGGCTATTCGGAGAGTCGAGCGGCCAAAATGAGTATAGATGATTTATTGAAGTAAGTACTGACCGCGCCCTTGTACTATTGTTCGCTAAGCACGGAATATAGACTCTTGTCAGCATTCCATGATATCGGTGTGCACTTCGCTTAGGAGTCCATATCCTAGGTTATGTACGCCTTGAGCTATTTTTACGTGTTAAAAGTATTCCAAACGGAAGGCTATACCATGCCTATTTCTTTTTCTCAGAAAGATCGACAGGTTCAATCCACTTTTTGGGAACTCCTTGCGCAATAAGAAACTCGGTCACCGCCTTGATCTGCTTTCCCTGGACGAGTACCTCCATCATATTTCCCTTTCCTGGTACAAAGGAAACTACCGCGCAGTTAATGCTGCGAAAATATTTATGAAACGAACAAGGTGGATACCCACCAGAAGTCGAAGTCGCGCATATTCTTTTCAATTCGTCACTCATGAAGTAAGGGGAAATGAAAAAGCTCTCGCAGCCAGTCACCAACGTCGAAGCTTTTCGGCCTTGTCTCACTTTAACCACAACAGAGATGGGTTTCAACTGACCCTTCCTGTATTTGAAATTAAGGTGACCTCGCCTCTTTTTGCAAGAAAGCAACAGATAGACCCACCGAACTATAGGTTCTTTACCGTCGACGATAACTTCATGCCAGTTCTGCATGCGTTCAGACACTCGCTTGACGGCTTCATCTCGTTTGAGGTATTGAAGGGTCTCGCTAGACTTTGGCACCACGAGCACAGACAGAAGAAGCTCGTCTGGGTGTATATACTGCTGTTCCCGAGGGTTTACTAGAGACCGAGACGTGCTATATTCATCGATGATCTTCCGAAGATCTATCAGAGAGTATAGATCTTTGGGGCTGAAGCAGGGGAGAATATCTGTAAATGGCGTGAAGCAGTGGAAAAAGACTCACTTCTTTCCAATTGTTTCAAAGAATTGCACACTCTGCGCGTGGGGCTTCCAGAATTCCCGCACTAAGATTTCTTTTACCTTTTCTCTGTCAATCTTTTCACGTTCGGCCTTTTTCTCCTCCCGCTTCTCCTTCTCTCCCACAGTTTGGTACGGGAAGTGAGCTTGTATCTCCTGATGAGATCCATTCACACCGAGGATATTCAAGTCTCCTTTGAAATCTTTGAGACGGAGAAGGCCATCCTTCTCAATGGATTTCAGAAATGCAGTCAGATTTTTGAAGCTGGAGTGTTTGATGTCGACCGGTGTGGACATAGTTTGTGAGGATAGAGGACGAGAAGGAAGAATATACGTGGAATATAGCGTGGAAGATGTAATCGGGAACGCAGACGGAGGGAGCTTGGATAACTGTGAGTATATTGCTTGAATGGTGCTCATTCGAAGGATTGCGGTAATTTCTGAAAACTTATTGCGTAAGGGGTCAATGTCTCACAGCTCGGGAATGAGCCAACCTTGGGGTGTTGTTTCTAAAAGCACGCCCTCCTGTGGAGGTATCGCTTCGACAATACTTGGCACACCATCGTTATCCTGCTCTGTGTCGGGAGAGCCACCAGATAGTGTCGCTTGATCCTGCGACATAGCTGTATCGTCAGCCGAATTAGAGACGGGTGGCATTTCAAAGGAATCCGGAGGTTCAGATTTGCAACCCATGTCCCACAGGCTATCTCCGAACGTATGTAATACGTGGACTGCTTTGCCTTTGGTGTTCTCCTGAAGCTCCTCTGCATCCACTGCCATTCGACCAACAGCTAACGGTGGAGTGATTACACCTGGACTCGCAATATAACGAGCGACGGCAACTAGTTCAGTTCTACGAAGATGTTGAGGATGTTGTATGGCTTTCTGACAATTATCTTGAACCTCGAAGCAGAATGAGTGAGGGCTAACATACCTCCAGGAATCATTAGATCCGCACCACCCATGAGGACTGGAATTACGGCCGGTGGTGTGGATATAACTGGTAAAAGTGTAGGTCGTTTCCACAGAGTATATACTTTTTAAGAGAAGTTCTAAATATCTCTGACAGCGAGATTGTATTGCGGAAGCGCACCGGTAGGAATTAAATCATTAGAATATTTTCCAAGGCTGAACCATAGCGGATCGCCTTCAGGTGAAATGTATGCAACCTGAATAAGTTCAGAATCCGGTATAACAGTCCCATACAAATAATAACTGACACCCGGCTCGTCTAGATGAGTGTCGAATTTAAGAGATAAAAGAGACTCAGGAACCAGTATATCGCCTGCCTCTGGTTCGAGAGAAAAGGTCTGAACTATGCGTTGTCTGAGTTTCCTACGATCTGAGCTCCTCAATGGTGCTTTCCATAAACATTGATGAGAACACAAATATGAGCAACTTCTGAGTTTGCCTCTTACCAGAGGTTTTGATATCATGAAACGGCTTCTTAAAGGCCATAATAGACGTCGTTTGTGGCTTTCTATCACTATTTAGATCCCACCGCTTCCAAACAAATGGATGACAAGAATGAGGGAGTTTAAGCAAACAGCTAAATTGCCCGTTCAAATGAGTCAAGGTGGTCAGAAACTCTGTGTGAGATAGAAGTCACAGAGACAGAACAGAGTAGATGATGTAAGTAAGGGTGCCACTTATGGGTCACAAATTGGGAAACAACTAGGTAACCGATTCGAAGTTTTATAGCTAGCTAATGCTAAGTTCCCAACTGTTCACCCTCAATCCCAACAGTTATCCCAAAGGAGGGAAAAGCAAGAGGTCAACTATTATTACTCTCTCACAGGATCAACATTTGATTTACACTAGCCAGCTTATATTTGAGTAAAAGAGGACCTTATATTATGACTGCAATAATGATCAAAGATCCAACTCGTCCTGGCACACAGGTGGGTTTCGGGACTAGCTCGGAGCATATTTTCTAGAGTATACCTTCAACACCCACAGATACATCTTGGAATGCTTGGAGGCAGTATCAGACTCAGACCCGTGCATTTTTTTAGAGGGAGTGTCTCTTGCAAATGAGGCATTCAGCGGTCCCTTAAACCCGAGTATTTATTTCAGGCCACATGTATGTATCAAATTTCGATTGACTAGGTAAGCAGCATCAATCGAGGCGAAATCATTCTTAGTACAAGAAGGTAAATGCCCCCGTAAACTCAATATGGCTTCACCGCAATCTTCAGCGCACCCCGACTGTTCAGTTTGTCGAGCGCTTTCTGATACTCATTGATAGTGAAAACGTCGGTAACCTTGATATCAACCGTAAATACGTTCAGTCTTTGCGTCAGGTTTTACGAGTAACACGTACAATGCCTTTCACACTGATCTTCCCACTCTCTAGATATGCGATAGCCCGCGAAAAGCAATTGCTCTGTGCGAAGGACGTGATGACCTGGTAGGTACGACGATCTATCACTCCACAATGAATTTTTTCATGAGCATGGTTCACCTTAATTTCGTCTACGAAGAGTTTGCCAGGAGGCCAGTGGACCATAGCATTTGGTGGATAGAGACTATATATCAAGAGCGTTCCACCTTTCCTTACGTAGTTAATGGAATCGTTGGCAATCTTTTCAGAACCTGTCGCCTCGACCTGAAAACCACATGAATTCCTCAGCTGAAAGCAAAACTGTGAAAATACGCATACGACAACATCAAATCCATACGGATAATCTTTCTTAATTTGTTCCCACTGCGGTCCTGGATTTTCCCGGTCAAGTTCGATGTATTCATCACCGATGTCGAGTTCCTTGGCTATCTTGGTTTTGATCCCTCCATTTGCTGCGATGACGACCTTGATTGCACCATTCAATTTCAAAAGTTGTGCGAGGATCAAGCCACTGGGACCAGCTCCGATCACGAGGACTTCTGCTCCGGCAGGGGTATTTAGCTGATCCATTCCATGAATAGCACACGAGGTCGGTTCAACCAGAATCGCCTCTTCGTCAGTTAATTTATTGATCTTGTAGACATGCTTCGCGTCGCTGGATATGCATTCACCGTTAATCACCGATGATGAACAACATGACCTACAAAACAACATATTCCGCAAATCCACCAGGCGAAGTAACACCGTGATATCCCCAGCCCTCGCATAAATGTGTCTGTCCTTTTTGACAGAATATGCACGTCTCGCACTATACATGCTATCGTGGGTTTGTGTATCTGATCAACATCGAATATACTAACAGCTTTGTTGGGTCTGCGACACAGCGATCCCCTTTGAAGAGGTGCTTGACTTGGGTTCCTACTTGCGTTATGTCACCGATTGCTTCGTGTCCCGGAGTAAGCTGCAATTTACCTTGAGACATGTGACAAAAATTTTCAAACAATTCTCACAGGAAATTTTGCGATGAATTCTCCGTTGTGAAGGTGACTGTCAGTTCCACATATTCCTGGATTCTGGTCAGTGACTGTAGGCCAAAGATTGCCGCGGTAAACGATACCACTGTATGACACTACAATATACTCAAGTTACTCCGTGCCAACGATATTGGCAAGCACCCACCTTTCAACAAAACCTGATGAGCCTGCACTTGTGGAATAGGTATCGCCCGCACGTCAAATTTCCGTGGCTGATAAAGGACCGACTCAGAATTTTGATCATGTCCTCCTGGGCGGTGTATGCTTACGGCGCTATAATAGAGGGCATTCATAGTTGACGTTGACATGATATCTATGGAAAACGTCAGGTTCATCGAGTGTCTGATAAGTACTTGATTCCCGCACTGGCTAAATGTTGTAAGAGAGGTGGAGGATATCAGGTTTAGCCTCTGGAAAGAGCGTTTAGGACCAGTCCAGGCGGTTGACAACTCGCGAACACCGGAGAATGCTTCTTGAATTTGATTGCCCCCCACGCAACATTAATTTGTCATCTGCAGAAAACTCCATAAGCTTTCCTAATTCGTTGTATCCATATCAGATAGTTTGTTCCAACGTGATATTAGTACAGTACACGCAACACTTTGTCGACGCTTCCGTACAGCTGTTTTTAGTAGGTCATAGGGCTTCGGATGATAGACAAGGGTCAAATAGGTCGAAAATACACGTAATCTCCATTTTCAGTATTGTTAGCACATTGTTTCAATTTTGGTTTGTCTCCAATTTTTTTATCTCTCTCAAACGACTCCCAAGTGCTCTCCGCTTGCTTTATAGTCACGCCTGGTCCTTAAAAGGCCTCTGCACTAGCTAAAGCAAAGCGGGTATCTTTACATCAACACTTGTCCATATGAAGAATATCTCTGAGCATGGGTCTGTGTACCATGATTCAGGTGAAAATGAAATCTACTCGCAGTCCAATGAAGACCCAATAGACCCAGAAGACACAGAAGACCCAAAAAACCCAGGACACCCAGAAGACTCACTGGAATCCATTGCTTCATTGCAAAGGCTTTATGCTATTTTTCTGTCACCATAACAAAGGGAATCAAGCCTGGTCAGCAGCTATTTTATATGCAAATTTCACAATACATGTATTATTAAATCTACAGGCTAAAAAAGCAAAGCTCTCCCACCAAAGTGTTGTCTATCAAAAGGACTCTCATGTGACTAACTGGTGAAAGCAGAAGTCTTGGACATAGGCTTCAAAGGGCTGTCCATAATTAGACTCCTTCTTTTCCATAAGCTGGCAAACTCAAACATCAGCAAACATACCTCAATTTTGTCAGAAGATACAGTAGGGGACAAAACCATTCAAGTGTTTTGAACATTTGTGTTGTACTGTAAATAACAGGAGTATTACATAATCAAAAAATATGACATAATTAGTGGAGATAGCCCTGCTTCTGAACTTGTTGTCACAATCAAGATGATTATATAACTCTCAATATTCATTGAGATATTAATTATTTAAAAAAATGAAGCATTTGAACAGTTTTGTCTCTCACATTTTTTAAACAAGAAATGGTATATATCAGTAATTGGTAAAGCCCCCATTTGCTCTCATCACTGCCTGCACCCTTCTAGGCATGCTCTCAATCAACTTCTGACACACCTCTGGCTCTATCTTCTCCCATTCCACTCCAATCCTCTCCTATAGCTCATGCACTCTACTAGGGGGGTGTTCATAGTCAGAAAGGCACTTTTTGACAATAGTCCAGAGGTGTTCAATGGGGTTTAGGTCAGGGGACTGAGCTGGCCTCTTCATGACCTCATAGCCATGGTCAGAAAACCACTCAGTGGCCTTCTTGCATGTGTGCTTGGGGTCATTATCCTGTTGAAAAATAATGTCAGTAGAATTTTTACCATAATACTCCAGGCTAGCCTGAAGCTCATCATCCAAAATCTGCCTGTACAACCTTCCATCAATTTTCGCAGCATAGCCAGGTCCTTCCCATAACATACAACCCCATACCATCATAAAACCTCCACCAAACTTCAGTGTTCCCTCAACTAGCCTATCATTCAAAGGCTCTCCATCCTTTTTGTACATCCATCTCCTTCCATCTGACCCTAATCGATTGATTTTGGTCTCATCTGACCTTTTTGTACACCTATCTCCTTCTATCTGACCCCAATCGATTAATTTTGGTCTCATCTGACCAGATAACACACTTCCAGTCCTCTAGAGTCCACTCCAGATGAGCTTCTGCAAACTCCCTCCTTGCCTTCCTATGCCTTGCACTAAGAAGTGGCTTCTTTCTCTTTACAACTGCCTTCATCCCAGCCTTCTTCATGTTCCTCCTTACAGTCTTGGATGTCACTGGTTCATTGAGAATGTTTTTGAGCACCTGGGTACCCTGGGTTGCATTTTCAATCTTCCCTCTTTGTATGAGTGATATGATATGGTGGATGTTAGAGGGGGATATCTTGGATGGGTGACTACCAGTGGCCTTGGGTATATCAGGACAGTGTTTCCTGTGACTGGTAGAGATAGAGCCAACAGAGACACCAAGGTAAGAGGAGATGTAGTGGCTAGAATGACCAGTTTTGAGTAATTGGATGATAGAGTCAACTTTAGCAGCAGAGAGTGGCTTCATGGTTCTGAACAAGGGATGTTTGGCTGTGTTTGGACAGAAACAAACTATAAAAAGGTTTACATGATGTCATGTGATTTCCAGCCCTGTATATACAATTTATTGTATTAATAACTGTGAGGGACAAAACTGTTCAAATGCTTTATTTTTTTAAATAATTAATATCTCAATGAATATTGAGAGTTATGCAATCATCTTGATTGTGACCACAAGTTCAAAAGCAGGGCTATCTCCACTAATTACGTCATATTTTTTGATTATGTAATCCTCCTGTTATTTATAGTACAACACAAATGTTCAAAACACTTGAACGGTTTTGTCCCCTACTGTATATACCCATATAAGGACAACAAGGCTACTATAAAACTACTGTTTGGTTGGGCTGTGGGAGGCAGTTTGTCACATGTCATGTACAGTTACTGAAGCTGGATTTGGAGGACAAAAAAAGGTTGATATGTGTATTACTAAGAGGTGAAATAAGACCCATATTCAGATGTTCACCTAGAAATATACAAAGGGCTTCTAATTCTGAATTTGACAGGGAATACAGAGGAGGGTATGGCATTTTATGCAGAGCTTCAAGCTTTGGGCTGGATCTATTCTTGGGCAATGGGGCAGTGACTGGTATCAACTAGGCTGAAGCCTTCCAGGGTGTTGCAGCTATTCAAAAGGCCAGTTCAGAAGGTAATACTACCTAATACCCAGTCAATCAATGAATTGTATTGGGTGAGGCAGCAAGTACTACCAAAACAGATGAAACTCATGATATGATATAAAATTCTACAGAATGTGTGTCAGGAGACAACTCACTTTGCTCCCAAAACCTATTCTGAATCAACTCAAGTAGACATACACCTACCAAGGGTACTGAACCAAAGGGCATATCCAAAACACTCTCAAGTCTAGATTATTGCCACAGACAGAGGACCAAGACAAGGGTATGTTGAGGATAATAAACAACACTGCATTGTTTTTCTTTTTAACTTTAGAATAGATTAATCATGACATGTATATGAGCATCTGTCAGGCCTTGGTAATGCCAAAGGTATGGGTGGAAACCGGCCAAGTCCTGCAGGCCAGTCATGGTGGCTTGGCTTCAATGTGCTCGTGCATTGTGCCCTACTTCCTGTACATGCCACTGATTTGGGACAGAAGAGGTGCTCAAGGGAATGCCGATAGTATCAGCCCGAGTGGAGGACTTCTGAATAGAGGGAGGAGAGCAGGAAGGTGTAAACCTAGTTGATACTCAGACTGAGGAACTATGTACATGCATTTGCTACTGATATAGGCTAAGAGGTGGAATATGGAATAAGGGTGGCATAAGACATGGAGAAAAGAATAAGGTATGGAGACCATATGGATGTATTGTCTACAGGGATAGAAGCAAATGGACTGATTATGAGCCTTACATTTAGAGAGCCATGAGTGCAAAAGGTCGTTGGATATATGTTGAAGGAAAGGCTACTGTGCCAAAACTGTATATAGGAGTCAACAGAATTCATGTATTATCAGAATCAAAGACACCTGCTATGGATGACCAATGTTATAGTCCATGCCTCAGATTGATCTGACAAACAGCTGTGCACCCCATCCACCCACAACCTGCATACCCCATCCACCCACAACCTATGCACCCCACCTATCTACCTGTAACTCACCATACTCAATCAACACCGCTGAAAGATCAAGATACTTTCCATCTTCCTGATCCTACAATTCCACACATCTACAATCCCAAGATCCACATCAAGTGTTTCTGAGGTTCCTGGCAGTTCATCTCCTTGATCTTTTACTCTTGTATTTCAGTCTCCTTATATTTCCCACCCTTTGTTAAGTCCGCGTGTCAGGCGCTTAGCTAGTACTTCCGAAGGGGCTTTTCCGGGCTAGTGCGAAGGTCCGTAACGGGGCCGAAGACCGAGATCGGGATCGGAC
>QLPG01025815.1:0-12645 GCA_003314385.1 Gomphus sp. MG54 | reverse complement strand
ACAATCCCTTGATTTGCCTCTATGACATAATTGTCATCACTTCCTATATATATTAGGCGACAGTCAGCACCAGCAACCACCAGGTGAGGATTTTCAGGACACACCTTCAAGATAAGACGAGACAGAAGCATTGGGAAAATTTTTCTCCACCGTGACTGACACCATACGCTGCGCAGGGTTTGCGGAAAAATCGCTAACATTCTGGACTCCACTTTGCTGGTCTGATGGTTCTCGGCCAGAGTTATAGAAGGGACGACTAATGCACACAGCAAATTGTACTTGTTGAGGAGGAGGACCCACTGTATCCATACACATTGTGCCATCGGGACAAAATCCATACGCTTCATAGGTAGTTTCATCTGGGCGCCGGCATAGGTCCTCCCACACATCGTCGCTATATTCAAGGAGACACACCCTCGAAACCAATGTGTCACCCTCCACACATAGCTCTGGAAGATCCCGTTTCGCCGGTAGAGACGTCTTCTTGATGATTTGACCAACGACTCCGCCCAGGGTCGCTGTCGGTGATGCAAGGGTTGAATCGAGATGGTGGACGATAAGAAAGAGAGTGGCGAATATTGCTGCAAAAATCATGGTGTCGGAAGGGGGTAGTTGGGAGGAGGCTGGGATTGTTCAGAAGAGATTTTCTGAGACAAAATTTTCTACTCTTCCCACCACCTATACAAGTGGGGCTACAGTCCAATTTATGGGCCTTGGGTTACAGCGCATAATTTTTTTTTGGTTCCCCTGGATCTCTTTAGGTATGGACTAGATAACGATCACCTCGATCAAATAAATCATTAAAACGTGCAAATTTCTTGAACTTAGATAATTAGAGCTCTCGCTCTCGACCAATGTTTACTTGCATATACATACTTTACGTGTGAAGCAAAAATATATATACAGTCGACCAACGTGGGCAACGATTTCACAATACCCATATCAACTTGGAACCCCTGTAAGACATCTAGAATATGAAATGTTGTAAAAGTGACTAACATCTCTCAAGGTACTAACAAGAGTAGTGATATCGCCACTCCTTGGTAGATAGTTCTTCCCACCTTTTGACATACTTTTTAGCAACATGCATAAAGGAGACCTAAAAGGCCGTAACACCTCACCTTCATCCTGAGACTTATGCATTCACAATAGATGATGGGCACCACCTGAATGCGTACACTTGATCCTATTCGCTCGTTCCCACGTTCTTGCACACACCCCCTCTCATCACACCGTGTCCTAAATACCTCTAACAATGGAACCAAGAAGATTGGTCCTACTCTGTGGGAGATACAACCATGACGGCGTCATTCTGATCCAGCTTGTGATCAAAGCAACCGTCCAGCCCTCCATGAATCACTCGTGTAGAACTCAAAACACCTATATGAGACATATGGCCCCTGTATAGCACTGAACCTCCGGGTCAATATAGCCAAGTATTTTGACATATCTTTCCTTGCTGAGCTACCCCTCACCCATAAATTCATTGAAATGTTGAAATTGCACTTGTGCATCAAGTCAGCCATTGTGCCTATTTCCAATAGTCTACATGTGCTCTGTTTCTGATGTCCACCCCCCCTCTACCTACAAGGTCATCTAGCAACCAACCCTTGGCAATGTGTAATGTCAGCGACTACAAGATGCCGATGTCAATGGAGATGTGATGAGCTGCACAAATGCCAGTACTATCAAGTCTGGTGCTTGTGCACTGTGTAGATTGAGGGATATTAATGAGCTTTAATAGTTTGGGGGCTTGTTTCATTTGATCTCACTAACAAGCTATATATACAAATCTTAATAAAATATATTACTAATTTGTCTCAGATGAAGGTGAATGGGGTGTGCGATTTAAGCTGGGTATTGTTATACCTAGGGAATGGCACGGGTTGGGCCAACCTGCACGGGTCACCGGGTCAGGTGTCCTTGGGTGCGGGTGCGGGTCAAGCCGAGAGCACCCGCAACCCAGCCCAACCCGCGGTGTCACGCGTGCGCATACGACACGCACATGGACAACACGAACGCGCAGGACGTGCATGCGCCGCACGCGCCGTATGCGCCGTATGCGCACGCGTATGACACGCACGCGGGCGGGTGCCGCGCGCACCCGACACCCATCGACCCATGGGAAAAAACCCATGGGCTGACGGGTTCGGGTTTCCCATGGGTTGGGTGCCGGTCATTCACATTTGACCCGTGGGTGACCCGTGCCATTCCCTAGTTATACCTGGATTCTATAGATCCATTACAGTGGATCTTAGATGGTGGTTCATGTGCAACTGAATTGCCAGTCCCTTCAATACTCCCCCTCAATCTGGGTAGGGAATGGCATGGGTCACCCATGGGTCAAAGGTGGGTGACCCATACCCAACCCATGGGAAACCTGAACCTGTCAACCCATGGGTTTTTTCCCATGGGTGGGTGAGTGTTGGGTGTGTGCCGCACCTGCACACGTGTGGTGTGGGTGTGTCATATGCATGCATGTACGGCAAGTATGTGTCATGCAGCACATATGTGTACAGTGCATATGGCGTGTTTGTGTTATATGCACATGCATGGCACCGCAGGTTGGGCCGGGTTGCAGGTGCTCTCAGGTTGACTTGCACCGGCACCCAAGGACACCTGACCCAGTGACCCATACAGGTTGGCCTAACCCATACCATTCCCTAAATCTGGGTCATGCCCAAAAACCTGATCCTCCACATAAATGTCAGTGTTGGTGTACATCTAATGCCTTAGTCATTAGATCTGCTGGATTCTCTCTAGATCTGACATAAGTGAGTGCAACCTCATTAGAGACTACTTGTTTGCAAATGAAAAGATAAGCAACATTACTATGTTTTGTCTGCACATGATGCATGGCATTGTAGGAAAGTATGATGGTGCGTAGATTATCTGTTTGCATAGATGGAGGTGTAGTGTGATCTAAATGTTTTTCTTCTATCATACTGAGATTTGAGGATTCAGATGATGTTTTCAGGGTCCAATGGCTTTCTGAGTTCTTCAAGAGATGTCATGAGAGCATTCATGATGGATTCATAGGAAAGTGGCAGTGAGGCTGATAAAATCTGGAGGAACTCTGCTTCAGAGATTTTGGCCCCTATATCATTGGGTCTTGCATAAAGATCTTGTGCCTTATCTGGGTGTTCTCTTAGATCATCATCCTCCAAGCATTTCATGTTCTGGAGTTGTCTCTGGATGCTGGTGACAACCATCTTTGGCTTTTTTGTCATTTCAGCTACCAGAGTATCCCAGATCTCCTTGGCATTCTTCTTCTCTAGCATCAAGGCTAGTGACTCTGACACTGAGACCAATATCTGAGTCTTGACAAGCCCTTCTCTGGCCAACCATTTCTCAAGTCTCTCCTCAGCATTCTCTAACTTAGCCTCCTCATCATCTGTGAGGACATGTGCCTGGGGAAAAGTAGGAGGATCAGGTGGCATATCAGCCTTGTCTTCAATGTGTTTAAGGAGGTTTTTTCACTCAAAATAACTAAGGAGAGTGGCTCACCACAAGGACCAATTTGATCCATCAGTAGCTAGATTCCCCATAGTAAGAGGTATTTTTTTTGATTGCTCCCTGGGGCCTATAACCATTGAGGTAATGAGCAACTTGTAACAGTAGTTCAGAGAATTATTTGAACAATCTAAATATTGATACTCCTCAGTGAATGTCAACCACTGAGGAGGAGCATATATGTGGGTGGTGTTTCACCTGCATATAGCTATGAGTAGGGAATGGCATAGGTTAGGCCAACTCACAAGGGTCACTGGGTCAGATGTCCTTGGGTATGGGTAGTCAAGCCAAGAGCACCCACAACCCAGCCTAACCCATGGTATCATGCATGCATGTATGACACACATGCATCACAGGTGTGTAGGTGTGGTATGGACCCAACACCCATTAACCCATGGGAAAAAACCCATGGGGTGACTGGTTCAGGTTTCCCATGGGTTGGGTGTGGGTCACTCACATTTGACCCATGGGTAACCCATGCTATGCCCTAGCTATGAGCTGGCCCTTAAGCACTAGCCTGGTAAGGGGCCAACTTGGCAGTCCCTTCCTGTTAACTCTTGGTAAAGCTGATGTTGTGCATGGGAGTTGGTCAAGTCCTGCAGACCAATTGAGGTGGTTTGGCTTCAACATGCTCATACATGACACCCTGCTCTTCCATACGTGCCACTAATTTGGACTGAAGAAAGACCCAGAAGAGTGCTGAGAGTATTGGCCCAAGTAAGGGACTTTGGACTAAAGAAGGGAAGATGAGAGAAGGTAAACAAAGTTGATATTCAGAGTGAGGAATGATCTACATACATTTGCTACTTATATAGGTTAAGAAGTAAGATGTGGAACAGGGTGGCATTGTCAGGAACCGTACGCTGGCATGCCCAACTATTCATTTCAGCCCAACTATGCTGTCGCTCGCCTATTCAACTATACTCCCTCAGCCCACGGACTATATGCACCTCGTGTATCTGTCTTGGCATCACATGCTCCTGTCAATTCATTCATTCCATTTACGTCACACTCCATATGCTCTTTATTCCATTCCATCTTCATTTACATTTAATATCCTTTCATTTATGTTCCACTCCACTTTTATTTATTCGCAATTCCACTCAGTCTCTTATATCCAATCTGCTATTACATTCCTTAGGGTAACTCTGTTGGGAATCGGAGTGACATGTCACTCCCTAATGTCATGGAGGAGATCATTATTTGGGGCGTAGTATTTCTGTTCTCGCTTTTTGTCAAGCTTCGGTTACTGATGGACTTTGGTACTGCTGAGGGGTGTTGGCAAAAGGTCAGGCAGACTATGGCCAAGTCCTGCAGGCCAAGAGTAGTGGCATTGGCTTCAATGTACTCGTGCATTGCGCCCTACTTGCCATGTGTGCCACTGGATTTGCAATAGACAGATACTCGGGGGGATGCTGATGATGCCGGCCCGAGTCAAGGACCCCACAGAAGAGAAGAAGGTAGAAGGGCCTAAGCCTAGTTGATACCCAGAATGAGGAAATATGTACATGCATGTCCTACTTATATAGGTTAAGAAGCAACATGTGGAATAAGGAATGTGGGACAACAAGGTATGCAGAGCATGCGGCTATTGTCCACAACGAATAAAATTAGAACAAGGAATGCAAAGCAGGGATAGAACAATAAAAGACAGGATAATAGAATCATGACTCAAGATGGGACAATAGGGAGTGGCCGAGTATAAAACAATAGGGTCGTGTCTGAGGATAATACAAGGACAGGAAGTCCCGAGGGGAGACGGACCAAAGGGTGAGGACAGGGAGTGTGGATGGTGGACGTGCCGAGCTGAAACCGGTGTACCAAGTGTTATGCATGCGACGCGGGCACTTGGTTGTGGATAAAGGATGATTGCTTGGTCAGCAATGCCAAATAGATGGGTCTCAGTATGTGTACTTGACACTTTTCACGATCCTTGGCTTTCTTATTCTATTATAGGAATCTATTTGACTCCTAGTAGATTAGAAAGTAGTATAAAGATCTTGTACTTCAGTAGTTCAGTCCTCAGTCAGATAATCAACCTTGATTCTCTACTAGCTAATTCTCTGTCTTGCCTCTCCGAAATTAGGGCCAGTGCCATCCGGTGGATGCAACATATAAGTTGAAGCTGTGTAAGGGCAACCTAAGCAGGTGTTCTACCCTAGGGTGGCGCACTGGTGAAGGGGGATCCAAAGATTAAGTATGGTACCTAATACATGGGGGCTAGCCTACCTGGCGAAGGGGCATCCAAAGAGAAAACTCTAGGGAACCCTTCGCCCACTGACTACTGTATATAAGCACCATCGCTATGGCGCTCTGCGCTCTACCAGGCATCACCCTCCGTACCAACTGGGAAGTTCTGCCAGGGCCTCGACCCTGAGAACGAATGACGAAAGGGGAGCCAAGAGTTACAGTTGACCCTTCTGAAGGGTACTCGCCAACAGGGATGATGGTTTGATGCGTGGTATGCTCGGTACTCCCGTGAGTGGGTCGAACAGACTTTGGTTGGCGGGTGTGGAGTATGGGTGGGTCGGCGCTGGTCAGGGTTCATGATCGGGGGTTCCCCTGACATCACCCCCCTCTAGAATGCAGCGTCCCCCGACGCATTGATCCCCACAGGCAGGATTGGGGTGCAGGATCTAAAGGCGGACGTGTCCAAGGTGCGGATTTGGCGTGGGACACCCGGGTGCAGATGGTAGAAGTTGGCGATAAGGTCGGGGGCCCAGACATTGCTTTCGTTCTCCCATGAGTTCTCCTCGTAGCCATAACCTTTCCATTTGATAAGGAATTGTAGTCGATTCGCTCTCATCCGGCTGTCGAGTACTTGTTTGACTTCGAAGTGTTCCTCTTCGTCGACGAGAATTGGCTGTGGTGGCAGGGGCTGTCACCTACCTGGGATGGGGTCTGCTGGGGCCAGGGTGAGTTTAACGACGGGGAAGACTGGGTGAAGATGGCTCAAGGTCTTCGGGAGATGAAGTCAGTATGCAGGAGACCCCACTAATTCCTCCATGAGATAGGGGCCGAGTCACCTGTGCACTAGTTTCTTGGACGGCAGATTGGTGCGAATGTCGCTAGTGTCAAGGTACACCTTGTCACCCAGGACGAATGTCGGTGTTGGCTGGCGCCTACGGTTGTAATAAGTCACCATATCATCCTTTGCCTTTACCAGGGCTGCCTTCGCTTCCGAAAGTGCCCCCTCCATCCGTTCCTTGAACTTGTTTACAGACTTGAGGGGTGATGGGGGTTGGTGTGGTTCAAATCCCATCTGTGGGTGTCTACCCATGTCCAGCAAGAAGGGGGACTCACAGGTCGAGGGGTGAACGTGATTATTGTACTGGAATTCGGCTAGGGGTAGGAGGTCATCCCAGTCATCTTGCCTCTTGTTGACAAAGAGGCGCAAGTACTGTTCCAGTTCTTGGTTCACTCGTTTGGTCTGACCATCCGTCTGCAGGTGGTAGGCCATAGAGGCCACCAAGCGAATGCCTAGCAAGCGGTAGAGCTCCCGTGTGAACTCGCGAACGAACTGCACTCCTCGGTCAGACACCACCACCCTTGGCAACCCGTGCAGCTTCCAAACATGGTGTAGGAAGAGTCGTGCTGCCCCGGCCGCCATTACTGTTGTGTGAGTCAGTATGAAGTGCGCCCATTTTGATACCAAGTCTACCACGTTCATCATGGCATCGTACCTGTGCGCGTCGGGGAGCTCCACTATGAAGTCTACACTTATGGTATCCCACCGTGTCTTGGGGATCGGGAGTGGGTGGAGTTCCCCAACCGGTCATTGCCTCTGGACCTTCGTTTGTAGGCACAGGTTGCATGTCTTGGTGTACTCACCGATGTATCAAGACATGTGAGGCCACCAGTAGTTTCAGGAGACAAGTTCGAGGCTCTTCCAGCGACTGGGATGACCAGAAACCCTTGAGTCGTGGTGATGGGCTACTATCCATCACCGGAGACCTCCCACATCTGGAACGTATGCCTTCCCTCGGAAGGTCAACAATCCATTGGCCTCCGCCCATTGGGCCGAAACCAACGACCTCCCTCCTGCTTCCCACAGTTTCCTCACCGCCTCTGCTACTTTGTCCTCTAGTGTCCCTCCGCTCAGCACCCTCTTCAGTTCTCGG
Source organism: Gomphus sp. MG54 (assembly GCA_003314385.1). Classification (NCBI taxonomy): domain Eukaryota; kingdom Fungi; phylum Basidiomycota; class Agaricomycetes; order Gomphales; family Gomphaceae; genus Gomphus; species Gomphus sp. MG54. The sequence continues at coordinate 5,011 of QLPG01025815.1, read as the reverse complement.
GTGATCCCTCGCTCTTCCCCCTCCAGTGCCACTCCTTCTAGGGCCCGTATCGCGAACAGCTCCAGTCGGAGCAAGACTAGGTCCCTATTGTCACCCGCGCCTGATCCATGGTCTGACCAATGTGAAAGCGCGTCAGACTTCCCCATTGCTACTCCCGGTCTGTGCCACAGGTCAAAGTTGAAATGTGAGAGGTAGAGGGACCAGCAGGCTTGTTGCCGGTTCAACTTCTTCGAGGATCGGAAGTATTCTAGGTTCTTGTGGTTGGTCCAGATCTCGATGTGGTGTTCAGCGCCCTCCAGGAAGTGTCTCCACTCCTCCAATGCCTGGATGATAGCGAGCATCTCCTTATTGTGGATCTCGTAGTTCCTCTCCACTGGGGAGAGGCTTTTCGAGTAAAAGGCAATCAGGTACCACTTGCCATCCTCGTGTGACTGCTGCAAAAGGACCGCCCCCATGGCTACATCGGAGCTGTCCGCTTCTACTCAGTAAGGGCGGGTACCGTCAGCGAAGCCGAGGATGGGCGCCGTTGTGAACTTTGTCTTGAGCCCTTTGAAGGATGCCTGTTCCTTGTCTCCCCACTTCCACTTGGCATCCTTCTTCACAAGTTCGAACAACGGCCTGGCGTGGTGTGAGAATCTTTCGATGAACCTCTGATAGAAATTGGCAAAACCCAGGAAGGCCTGTACCTCTTTCCGGTTCGAAGGAGTTGGCCAACCTGTGACTCCTTCCACCTGGACGGGGTCCATTTCCACCTTGCCATGAGATATAATGAGGCCCAAGTACTCGATCCTGGTCCATTCAAACTCACACTTCTCCGGCCGAAGGTAGAGTTTGTGGGCACTTAGTCATTCAAGAACCTCCCAAACGACTTGTCCATGCTCTTCGAGAGTCTCGGTGAAGATGAGGATGTCATCCAGGTACACACACATGTGTCCCTCCATTACAAGGTCCTGGAAGATGTTGTTCATCATGGTCTGGAACGTCGCAGGGCTATTAGTAAGGCCAAAGAACATGACAAGGGGCTCAAACAGTCCCCGGTTCGTGCAGAACGCTGTCTTCCACTCGTCTCCCTCCTTAATCCGCACATTATTAAACACCCATCGCACATCCAACTTGGTAAAGTACTTGGCTCCTCAAAGTTGCGCAATGAGCTCCGAGATGATGGGAAGGGGGTACCGGTTCTTCACCGTCATCGGATTGAGTTCCTGATAATCCTGGACCAGTCAGAGGGAGCCATCCTTTTTCTTGATGAAGAACACGGGGCTTCCCATGGGGGATTTTGAGGGGCGGATGCATCCCGTGCGCAGGTTCTCCTCTAAGAACTCGTCCAGTTCTCGCTGTTTGCTCGGAGAGAGAGGGTACACTTTACAGGCCGAGAGTTTCTCTCCAGGCTCCAATTTGATTGCATGGTCCCATGTCCTCTGCTCAGGGAGAGAATCAAAGGACTCCTTCTCGAAGAGGTCATTGAAGTCTTGGAGATAGGGAGGGATCATCCCTTTCTCCTTGGGAGGGGTACTCCGGAGTGCCCATTCGGCCAATTGATGCGCAGTTGTGGCAGCTGTGATGGTAGTGATCGGAATGTCCGGGGGGGCCACAGTCACGAAAAGGCGATCACCCGGTGTAGAGTTGCTCTAGGTAATTAATACCTAAAAGCCTGCATGCACCGGTTCTTTTCTCTGGTGGGATCTAGCGCAGTCATTTGGCACAGCTGGAATAGGTTCTGTGACTCGGCAATGTATGAACGAAAATAGATAGTGAACGAAATATGGTGTGATGTGACAGGGACGTGACCTTGATGAGACGCGAATGCATCATGCTGACTAAGACTTGGACTTTGACTTTGGGACTTGAATACAATAGTCTAGACGTTTCTAGACTAGTCTTGACTTGGACTTGTAGACTTGACTGGGGGCTTTAACTTGTGAACTTGAACTTGTTATTACAGAGGTGAGCCAGAGGCCTTTATATACAAAAACCAAGCAACGATGCAAAATGATGCGAGAGGTTGGCTATGTCAGTTGAATGACAAAGCATGAGAACAAAGTTACAAAAGAGGAAACTCTGGAGAAATGGTACAGCATCGAGGCTGCGTGAATAGGGCCTAGGGGCTATGATAGGGGGAGACTAACCAAAAAGGTAAGGATGATGAGTAACAACGAGAAAAGACTAACAGAATAGGAAACAGGTCTGAGTCATGCCAAGAAAAGGGGAAACATACAAATGAAACAATAAGGAAGTCCACCAATAAATGTCTAACAACCTTGTCCACTACTCCTGAGGGACCTTAGGATGAGTCAGAGGACTGAGTCATCTTGGAGTATTTCTAGGTCACAGGCAACATATCTTCTGCAATTTCTCCAGTATCCAATCCAAGGATAGGGGTCTGGGAGTAGGAGGACTAATGGGTATACAGTCGTGCACTCTCATTTTGTGTTTAAGAGAGAGTCAAATGGAGTGGGCAGGATAATAAGGATGGGATGGTGCCCTGAACTCTGCCTCGTATTCCACTCTACTCCTATCACGATATGCTGGTCTAGACGTCATTCCAAGAAATATGTATCGCTCTTGGCTTTCTGGGAAATAGACTGCATCTCCTATCGCATATGACTGAGTGTAGATTGGATGGGATCGTCTTCTGAATGAGAAATGTGCTGGTGGGGGTATGCGAAGATAATGATATGTTAATGGTTCTGCCTGGATCTGTGTGTCATGGGTGTTGTAGCGTTGCATGGGAATGAGCTCTGAAGAAGACATGATGACAAATTGGGAGTCTGAAGATCGGTGGGCTGAATAGAATGGTTGGCTGTGTGATGTGGCAACAGTGAAGGTGATATGGGATGAGCGCCGTCGGAGTCTGATTTGGAACATGGTTGAGATTGTCTGCTTTACTGTCACCGGTTTGAGGAAGGGCATACCGTTGTCGATCCCTTCGCAGTCTTTGGACTCATCGGTCGTCATGCCTGGCAAGGGGCCGGTCCGAAGAGTCCGAACTGCCATTTCCTCCTGACGTTCCTTCTCTAGCTTGACCCAGCAGGTGTGGCATTGGGCCGAGCACTGGCTTAGCATGACTTCTTGTGTAAGCAGTTGACTTTGGGGTTATGATTGCAAAGCCAGGGATAGCCAAGGATTATGTTGTGATTCCCCAGATTGGTCACAGCAAACACGGCCCGTTCCGAGTGGTCTTGGTAGCATAAGATCACATCGACAACGTGTCGGATTGCTCCTCCCTTGTTTGGGGTGCCATCGACGTTGTACACGGGTGCAGGTCGAGTTAATGGGTGCAAGTTCAATCTTTCAGCGATCGCAAATTTCTGGTCTATGAACAGTCCCATAGCTCCGCTGTCTAGTAGGGCAGTTACTCCCTTAACCTCTGTGGTGTTGGTAGTCTGTATCTCTACCTTGAGGTTCAGGGAATTTGGCGAGGGGGTGGAAGCCACTACATAATGTTTCAGGAGACTGCATTCCCAACGTTTCAACCTAGGAAGGGGGGATGGTGGTTTCGGTGGAGTCGGTTTAGGAGTGTCTGTATCACTTATGGCTGAGGCATCATCGTCCGAATCCAGAGTTGTATTCTCCATATCAAAGTCTATAGACAGAGCAGCAAAGTGATTAAACAAGGGCAGCGAGGGCATATCCTTCACTCGCTGCCTTGGGCAAAATCCCCCAAACCCACATCTTCAACCTCCCTGGCCTCGTCGGTATCTCAAAGGTCCGCAGAGACCATCCAGTACTTTAGCATCTCTTCACGCTCTTCTGCCGTCATGAAACACACATCATATGCCTGAGGGCATTCTCAGGCAAAGTGGCCAGCCTTGCTGCATCATTGGCACATGAGTGGCAGAGGATACCGCCGCCTGGTTGTATCAATGTCCATCGGTGCGGGCCCAAGGGGTGGCATTGGGGGAATGAGGGCCGACAATGTTCTAGGGGGAGCAGGTGCTGCTTGCTTGGTTGTGGGTTTGGCGGACTTTCGGCTAGGCTGTGGCGCTGAGGCATGTAGTGGTGGGAATTAAGGCCCCTGAAAGGCTTCATTTGCTGCACGTGTGAGGGCCACCACTCGCGCTGCGGTGTACCATGCCGAGATGTCATCATCCTTCGGTCTCCCATCTAGCATCAGTGCAATGCGACTTTGGATAGTGGGGTCAAGGCCTTGTTGAAACTTTATGACGATGGACCATCCATCCATGTATTCAGCCTTTCCGACCAAGTCTTCGAATTGGTCAATATACTTGTTGACCGAACGCTTGCCTTGGTAGTACTGGCGCAACTCTAATTGGTTTGCCACCTCAGTGGCCTCGTGCAAGGGATAGAAGTGTTCCTGAAAGGCTTTGGTGAAGGCCTTCTAGTTGGCATAGAGCTGCCTGCCTGTCTTTGCTCCATGTGTGAACACTCGGCTAGAGAAGGTCGCTGCTCTTCCTGTCTTCATAAAGGACAGTGCCCAGAGGATCTGAGACTGCTCATCAGGAAAATCGGCAGCACAGACACTGAGGTACAAGGTGCAAGACTGCATGAACACACGCCCGTGCGAATGGTCACCATCAAACTCGGAGGGCTTGGTGGGTTCTACCATTCATTTCGCGGACTGCCGACCATGGGTCTGGAGGCCTGCCACTAGATTCGTCGTGGTCACCTGTAGCACGTTCAGCCTCATCTTTAGGTCCTGCTTCTCTCTTCTTTCTCTTAGTAACTCCAGTTCTATACCGGCCAGTTGGTCCAATAACTCCTGGGCCAACAGCAAGTCCATGGGGAGTAAGTTTTTTTGTAAGTGAATGAGGAGGGGCTGCTGCTGTCGCTACTTCTGAAGAAATTCAATTTGGAGTTGTATGAAGGAGCAGCCGGTTCTCAAAGGAGAGAGTTTTCTACTGTAAGGGCAACCTAAGCAGGCATTCTACCCTAGGGTGGCGCACTGGCGAAGGGGGATCCAAAGAGTTAGTATGGTACCTAATACATGGGGGTGTTAGCGTCCGAGTTCGCGTCAGGTCCGAGCTGACGTAAGTCGGTCCGAGTCGTG
>QLPG01025811.1:0-12322 GCA_003314385.1 Gomphus sp. MG54 | reverse complement strand
GCCTTTTAGTCCCACACACCAGTGACAAGGCATCCCTCGCCAGTACATGGTCTCGGTCCAGTACATTTGGCTCATTGTTTAGTTCACTTTCCTCATCCTATCCCCTCTATCCTTTGTCATTCCTTCATCCCCCTTCCTTCCCCTTGCCTGTTTACCTTCAGGATGTTCACTCTTTGTTGCCACTTGGTAGTGGCCCTATTGTTTTATGTTCGGCCACTCCCATTGTTCTATTCTCACTCACTCTTTTGTCCTCAGCCATACTTTATTGTTCTATTATCATCTACATTCCTTGTTCTATTCTTGATCATTGTGGACAATACTTCCACATGATTCTTCATACCTTATTGTTCTCCATCCCTTGTGCCACTCTGTTCCACATCTCACTTATTAGCCTATATAAGTAGCCAATGTATGTAGATGGTTCTTTGTTCTGGAAATCAACTAGGTTTACACCTTCTTGTCCTCCCTTCTCCTGTCCCAAGTCCTTTACCTGGGCCAACATTCTCGGCACTCTCCTGGGTATCCCTCTGTTCCAAATCAGTGGCATGCATGGGAAGTAGGGTGCAATGCACAAGCACATTGAAGCCATGCCACTATTCCCAGTCTGCAGGCCTTGGCCCATCCTCCGCAATCCCAGAGCCTGACAGACTCTTGGGTTCTTGAGAGCCCCTGTGTCTTCTACACCCTCATCATTGGGCATTTCTGCTTGCTCCCCCACATCCTTGGGAGGCTCCTTTCCATCTGTCTCTTTGGGGACCTGCAATCCCACCTGTTTGGCCAACTCAGCCCAATCCTTTTCGGCAGTTTTAGCATTGTCCTCAGCCTGCCTTTTCTCCTCAGCCACCTGAGCAGCAGCAGCCACTTCTTCTGCCCTCTTCGCGGCCTCCTCCCTTTCTGCTGCCATTTTTGCAGCCTCCACTGCCTCTTCATCTACCTTCTGCTGGACCTCAGCCTTGGCCCGCTCCTCAGCAATACGTGCGGCCTCCGCCTCCCCGCGCTCCTGCAGCCTTTTCACCCTTTTCACCTCCATCTCGGCGATTCACGCGTTGTCCTCATCTGTTTTGTAGCCCATGCTTCCGTATGTTTTGATGGGACATGGGATTGGACGGCTGTGGTGGTTGGGGTTTGAGTGCTAGATCCCAAACCTTCTGTGACGTCATGAATAGGCGTCCCAAACCTTATTTTCACACTCTCATCCCGTGCGCCGTCGGTGGGTTCACCTTCGTTGTGCAGCAATCGAGGGCTGCACAAGTATATCTCAGTCACACTAGTGCAAAGACAAGAGGTGGCCACCGAAAGAAGCCCAAGTACATACAGTGAGCGTGGCACCGTGTACCTCGCTTAAGGTACTTTTCTTCCTCGGTACGCGCAAGACATTTTCTTCCACGACATTCTGTTTGCTCTGTCATGTCCCCGACTGTGAGTTGGTCATCACAATCCAGTCGCCGGATTTTAGGGTGGTAACGCCGCCTCCTAGCTCAAAGACTTGTGCCAGACCCTCATTTCCAGAAACATAAACAGATTCGTGAAGACCTGTTTCTGAGGCTGGTCTTAAAGTAGGTTTAAATGGGTAGACACCCTCAATAGTATTCAGATCTGCGGGATTTATTGGAGAGAGCAGATATCGAACATTGACTGTGCCAGGTGGTGGTGGAGAAGGAAGGGGTGGGAGAGAGACGCTTCGCAAGACTTTTTTAGGATCACCACTAGATGAGTAGACTATGGATTTAGGCAAAGCAGTCGAAAAGGTAGATAATAAGCGGCGAGTGGGATGCAACACGACATTTGACTTTACGTAAATGTAACTGTGACAATTCGGTCACCCTATTTCAGCAAGGCGATCCCTTTCCTTTCTTCGTTGGAATGTTCTTGACACAAAAAATCCTACAAGACGTGTAGAAAATCAGATATTGATAATATTGACAAATGCGACAATCGTGCAACCCGGAGCGACACGGGTTTTCCAGGAATTGCTAATGTATCTGTCTAGACTGATCATCCAACAGGATCTTCCTAATCTCATGCCACTCGGAAAAACGCGGATATCCAATGTATATGTGATGTTCGAATATAGATAATCAATGTGAGACACCATCCACTAACCAATGATCCACCACCCAAAGGTATGGATATTTTTATTCTCTACGTACGTGTTATGTCTCATATGTGCTCGTCTTCTTTCCTATCTATCATATTGGATATCTATAAGTCTGTCTCCCTGACGAAGATACCCAGCTTGGCCAAATTGTCGGGTATTGTAGGGACCACGTCACCCGGCTCGGATATTTCGCGATGGAATGATTGTATCCTGATCCAGAACATGTCATTTTTTTTACCACACCCTTCCCCTTTCATCCCCACGAAATTAGTCTAGCACCGGTCCCGTGTTCTAAACCTGCCTCGTGTACATACAAATGGTGTCTCCTCCCGTCCACTTCAGACTTGACACCGTCAGAGTTGACAATAATATTTCGTTTTCGGAGCCCATCCAGTTTCCATTCTATTACGTCCATCGCAAGTCGGTTATTCCACACATTTCCGACGGGGTCGCATCCATCCTCATCAACAACCTCGTCTACTGGGTTGTCTCCCTCATGTACCATTGCCTCGATATCTCCGGGTGGAAATGCCTCGAAAAATACCGTATCCATGATTCTGAAGAAGTAAAGAGCAGAAATCTCGTCACAAAAGCTGAAGTTGTAAAGACTGTCGCTTGGCAACAGTGTTTACTGATGGCGTTCGGCATCTTGTGGTTCGGGATCCTCGGAGAAGACAGTTCCCACACGAATCATACATCAGAGCTGCGGGCCATGGCGGCTAGGATTGCGAAGTGGGTGGTGTGGTGTATGGGCGAACGGCATGGACGGACGTCTGTCGAGACCTACGGCTCATGCCTCGCGTACAATATGTACTGGTGGATCATCCCCACCATCCGGTTCTTAATTGCATTGTGTGCACTTTTCCCTCTCTTTGTTTCGTTCTTCAATAGTTGACACGCCCCCACAGCTTTATCCTCGATACATACCAGTACTTCCTCCACCGCCTATTCCACGAAGTGAAGTTCTTCTACAAGCACTTCCATTCGAGGCATCACCGCCTCTACGTACCTTACGCATTTGGAGCGTTGTACGGACACCCATTTGAGGGCGCGATTCTCGACGGAGTAGGTGCGACGCTCTCACATTACATTGCCGGGATGACGGACCGTCAGGCAATACTGCTGTTCGGCTTTGCAACATACAAGACCGTGGATGACCATTGTGGATATTATTTTCCCTGGCACCCTGTGCATATGATTTTCGGGAATAATTCTCAGTATCATGATATTCACCATCAGGTGTGTGTTAGACTTCCACAGCTCGCCCTTTGGTTGGGTATCTACGAACGCGACTCTGATTATACGAGTGGTTTTTTTTTTTTCGTGGCCTCAGCAAGCCGGCATACAGTCAAACTTTTCTCAGCCGTTGTTCATTCATTGGGATGTCATTTTCGGTACGCGCATGACTAGAGAACAACTTCTGGAGAAGAAGAGGAAACATATAGAGCACAAGTCTCGATGAACCCTCCACACCTGCCTCTCTGCTCAAGTTCTTCGATCCCACTCGTGTTTCCGTCCATTCTCTTGAAGTTTCATACATGACCTCAGTTATTGCAAGGTCATTGACGTTTCCTCGCACTGTTTTCATTTCTCGGCCAAACTCGACAAAGCTTCAATAGATTTCTTTACATACGACAAGGCAATCCTGTATTAGCTGATAGTTCGCTATGATTTTATGTTGAATTTAGAATTATCGATAGCGACAATATACAAATTAGCCACAGTGAACTTCTGTTTTCAGAGTAGGAAGGGTGCAACCATCGTATGTTGATTCAAGTGTTTCACTTGGTCCTTGTTCCCATAATTCACATTTCCGGATCCAGGTCACACAGACTTCATAGGAAACACACCACCCTATCAAATGGAGATAGGCCATGCAATTGATTCGGTGAGTAGAGACGTCTTCCTCTGAGCCTCATCACTTATTTTTTCCTCAAGCCCGACTCAGAGGGCACATATCGCGTCGGTTGGGTAGGGACATGACCACTTTGGCCGAGGGAGCGCACGACTCGAATCGACGGTCTCCCTTCGACCTTATCACGATGGTGATCTGTTCCATCCAATGCTCTCCCCATGGCCGCGTTACAAGACTAGAAATACAGATCGCTTTAATGCGATGGTTCGCAGCAATCTTTGAGGCGTTCAAACACTGGCAGCACTACCTGGAAGGCTCTGCCGACCCCGTAGATGTCGTCACTGACCACAAGAACCTCAAATATTTTTCCACTACTAAAATCCTGACCCATAGACAGGTGCAATGGTCCCACTTCCATCCCAGCAAGCTTGGAACAAAACCCAATGGTTTGACTAGACGATGGGATGTCTACCCTAAAGAGGGGGGTAACAACTATGGCACCATCAACCCTTAAAACCTCTGACCGATTTTTATGACTACTCAATTAGTGGAATCCCTTCAAGCTATGTAACTCATCATTCTGACCTTAGGAGCAAGTATTATTATGGACTCAGAAAAACTCGATTCTGATATATATTCAGCCCTCTCAACTGACCCCACAGCAATGCCCCATCTCAGTACTCCCAAAACACCAAACCCAAGATGGATGCAAACCCCAGACAGTTTTCTTCAACTAGACATCCAAATCTATGTCCCCAATTCAAACACCCTCAGATTACGTGTCTTACAATACAAGCATGACCACATCCTCTTGGGACATTTCAGTCAAAACCAAACACTAGCCCTTGTCCATCGTGAATACACCTGGCCAGGCCTACGCACCTCAGTCATTGACTTCTGAAAATATTGCACCATATGTATGCATTCAAAATTGCAGTGTCACAAACCCTATGGCTTCTTACAGCAACTTCCCACCCCCAAACGTCCATGGAATTGCATCTCTATGGATTTGATTGAACAACTCCCTCAGTCCTTGGGCTTCATGTCGATACTAGTAATATTTTGTAAACTCACCAAACAAAGTATCTTCATTCCTACAGTTGACACAATCACTTTGGCTGAACTGGATAAACAGTTTGTACTTCACATCTTTTCCAAGCATAGTGTACCGAGTCATGTAACATCTGACTGCAGAAGCAAGTTTGTCTCCCACTTCTTCAGGTCACTCGGCAAAGCTCTTGACATGCATCTACACTTCACCTCAGGCTACCACACAGAAGCCGATGGACAAACCAAATGTGTAAATCAGACCCTGGAACAGTACCTTCAAGTCTACTGCAACTACCAACAGGACAACTGGTCCGAATTGTTGCCACTAGCCAAATTCACCTATAATAACACTCCCAATGCTACCACAGGCATCTCTCCCTTCTTTGCTAACAAGGGACATCACCTGAATCTCACCGTATACCCTGAATGTGATCTCACCTCCTCTCGAGCACACAAATATACCATAGACCTAAATCAAGTCCATGAAGCTCTGAAAGATCAAATCAGTCACACTCAATCACAATATCAAGTCTTGGCAGACTCCTGGAGACTTGCCACTCCTGAATTTCCCACTGGATCAACAGTATTCATCAAAGCTTAGTTTTTCCACACCAATCGACCCTCCAAGAAACTGGAAGAGAAATTTGTCAGCCCTTTTGAGGTAATCACCTGAGTTAGCACCCATTCCTATAATCTCTATCTACCCAACTCTATGCAGGCAATACACCCAGTCTTTCCATGTCTCAATGCTTGAACCCTCTACCCCCAACACCATACCCAATCGGGTTCAGCCTCTGCCTCCCCCTGTCAAAATTGACAGAGAAATTGAGTATGAGATAGCCAAAATCCTTGACTTGAAAACCAACCAACAATGCAGGCCATGTCCCCTCCTTTACCTGGTTCGTTGGACAGGTTATGAAGGCACTGAGGATAAGAAGTCTTGGTTACTAGCAACCAAGCTCAGTGTTAAAATAGATAGACTGAAATACTATCTCAGTCTCATGGAAAAGAGCTCATATTAGAAGTAGTTAGCTACCTGAAATACTATATAAAAGAATAGTTAACAATTGTATGACATATGAGAATAAATGTGAACTCATACCTCAGTCTCATGGAAAAGAGCTGAGGTCACAGAGTCACACAACTGCAAAATATAATGGCAAATTCAAACTCCTATCAAAGGAAGATATCAGAAATAATAATGAATAGAACCCATACTTTCTCTCTAATACCATCAGGTCCTGGTTACCAAGGATAAGAAGAAGAGATGTTTGGGCTGAATATCAAATCCTTAACACTCCCCCTCAGTCCAAATCATCTGTTCCATCTCCAACAGCTTGACAGGTCAGCTGATCTTCTAGCAATTGAAAAATGTAAGTGGTGGATGAATTTTTGATGGTTCTAAAAGGCCATATGGTGTATTAGGGTTGGAATAGGTAAGAAAGGTTGCCTGAGCACAGAGGCTGTATAGAATCAGGTACAGCAATCGAGAGACATCATGACACCTGTGGAGTCATGATAGGGGATGATGTGAAGATGAGAATTACAATCCTTGTATGGTCAAAGGTATGACATCGACCATGCATTATTTCTGAATGGCATGCCATGGCATGGTACAATGTAGAGAAAACAACCAGATAATGGTGGACAGCATAAATCGCAAAGGTCACAGAGTCAAATAAGCGGACTGGGCATTTTACCAGGCAACTGGAGAGAGTGGATAAGAAAAACAAGAAGAGACCCAGTGATGGAATTTTGTTCCCTTTGATAACCCAACAGGATGTCTTCATTATTTTGCATCCAAGAAGGAATGTCCTTCCAAGTCAAAGTAGAGCATTTGAGACCATGACTTTCTTTGGTTACAGGAGAGTCGGACTGTTCCGGTGGGTCATTAGCGTGTGTACATTGCTGTCTGAGTGCTTCCAACTTCATCATGAGAGGGCTGAGGCTTTCTAGAAAACATCCTATCTGTGTGACAAGCAAAATATATGTCATATAGGTGTGAGGTCCAGAGTCGGAGGATCCCTCATGCTTGAATAGTGCCAGTTGTGCTCCACAGTGGGGATTTCTTGCAGGACCGTGAGCAGTTGTCAAGTGTCAGTTACTGACAGACTTCGGGACTGCCGAGGGGTGTTGTCGAAAGGTCAGGCAGACTATGGCCAAGTCCTGCAGGCCAAGAGTAGTGGCGTTGGCTTCAACGTACTCGTGCATTGCGCCCTACTTGCCATGTGTTCCACTGTATTTGCAACAGACAGATACTTGGGGGGATGCTGAGGATGCCGGCCCAAGTCGAGGACTTAACAGAAGAGAAGGAGGTAGAAGGGCCTAAGCCTAGTCGATACCCAGAATGAGGAAGTATGTACATCCATGTCCTACTTATATAGGTTAAGANNCATGTGGAATAAGGAATGTGGGACAACACGATATGCAGAGCATGTGGTCATTGTCCACAACGAACAAAATTAGAATAAGGAATGCAAAGTGGGGATAGAACAATAAAAGACAGGATAATAGAGGCATGACCAAGGATAGGACAATAGGAAGTGGCCAACTATAACACAAGGGAGTTGTGGTCGAGGTTAATACAAGGACAGGAAGTCCCGAGGTGAGACAGACCAAGGAGCATGAATGGTGGATGTGCTGAGCCGGGACCTGCACACCAAGTGTTATGCAGGCAACGCGGGCACTTGGTCGTGGATATAGGATGATTGCTCGGTCAGCACTGCCAGCAGATGGGTCTCGGTACGTGGACTTGACAGCAGTGGGGATATATTGTTGGTGACATTGTAGTGTGAAATAAGTATAACTGCAATCGAAGAACTTCATGTATTCGTGAAGAAGGTCCGATGCAATGCAGACCATCAATGCCAACCATGTTTGGCTTTCAAGCCTACTCTGTCTCAAGCCTACTCTGTCAGTGGCTAGAGATATGAAAGAAGTCCAAAGTTGATCGAGGACTCTACCACCAGAAATGGCCTAGGTCATTGCAACAGCAAAGCCAGTGGGGCTGAATTCACATTCTCTTGGCAGAACAAGCATTTGGGGATGCGAGGACAGGGATTATTGCAGGAAAGAGTAGTTGTACTCAGTCTAAAGTCATGGTAGACTCCAATCTAGTTTAAATTCATAGCGGACTCCAATCTAGTTTACAGTCATAGTGGACTCCAATCCAGTTTAAAGTCATAGCGGACTCCAACTCAACGGCTCCAGTTATAGTCATGATAGACTCCAGTTTATTTCATCATTTTATAGTCATGATGGACTCAGGTTCATTTTATCAGTTTATAGTCATGACGGACTCAGGTTGAGTTCTTCAGTTTATAGTCATGATGGACTTAGGTCAAGTTCTTCAGTTTATAGTCATAATGGACTCGAGTCGAGTTCTTGAGTTGATAGTCATGATAGACTCGAGTTCTTCAGTTTATAGTCATGATGGACTTGGGTTGAGTTCTTCAGTTTAAAGTCATGATGGACTTAATCCGACATTCAGGGCAACATCATATCCAAATCTCCCCCGAGAACCATAGGTTAGTCGGTCAGTCATGTCATAGATGATTTCTAGTTGTCATAGGCTTCACTGGACAATATTCTCTTTATAGTCTTGACGGACTCGATCCGACATTTGGGGCGACATCATGTCCAAATCTCCCCCTTGAACTAGAGGTCGGTCATGTTGTAGATGGTCATGTCAGCTCTTCCAAACTACGTTCAATCCTCTTGATGTCCTCGTGATGCTCCTGGACGTCGCAATATGCCACATGTGTCTTGCCATAATGTTGAGAGGTTTGGAGTGCTTGTGTGAATATTTGACTACCCTGATCTTCATCCACATCCTCCATATCATCGAGCTCATTGAGAGCATCTCCATGGCCACAGCATTCTAGAGCAGCCTTAATATTTTAAATGCACTCGTCTTCAGAATCAGCTTTGTTTCCATTCAGCGCCAGTGTTGTCAGCATTGGTAAGTGGTCATGAATTGACTTCGCGAGAATATCTAACACCCATCTATCTAGTCCCCCATATTGCATCTTCAAAGTTGCTAATGAGATATTTGCCCCCCAGTCTCATTGCGAGCGTGAGTGCAATGGCTCCATGTGCACCAAGTAACACAACTGATAGGTTGAGTGTTCACAATTGAGGCCACGACGAGAGTGCATTCGAATTTGTGTGGCTGCCCATTGATGCTGATGTGTTATCCTGCAAGTCGAGGTATTCCAGGTGGAGATTCTGCGAGAGTCCTGTAGCGAGCTTCTCGATTGCCTCAAGTTAAATCCTGTTCTGAGGTAGCCTGGCCTCAACAAGGCCACCATGTGCAGCGAAATCCTCTGCCCATACTGCTGTACAACCATTCTTGAGCTGGTTTCTGTGACAGACAATGACAAGTAAGTTGGAAGGTTTGCTTTCCCTGTGGATTATTCGCACCGATTCCAAGAGGGCTTTGGTAACAGTTATGGTTCCGGAGCTGGCACAAAGGCGCTGTAGATATAGCTCAATGTCATCGGTTGTCAGTTGTGTTCAGGTGTAAATGTGTTCCTGGCTGAGGTTTGTCATTTCATAATGGCCACTCTCTTTGATGTGATCGTTTGGAGGTCAAGTCAGTGAGCCTCTTGCACGGTCCCCATTGCCTCTGGAAGAAGGGCTGCCCCCCTGCATGCCCACGTGCCACCCCTTGTGTATGTTTTTCCGCTGGGTCTGTGCTCATGTTACTCATATGCATGGGAGATTGTAATGCTGTCTCTGCTTGCCTGGAGGTCTTGCATCCGTGCGCCCTCCCTCGTGGCATTAGTTTAGCCTTGACAACCTTGTCGCCTCCATATCAGATGCTGTGCATGAGGGGCTTCTAGGACTCGCTGCCCAGCGGTACAGCAACCAGTTACGGGCATTTTGAGTGGGTCCATTCTGGCGATCTGAGTGAGGAAGCGTAAGGCTCTGCGACAACCTAGTATGCCTAGAAGACTTGAGGCAGTAATTAAGGCCAAGGGGGGCAATACCAAGTACTAGAATTGCAACTTACGACACAAGCATTGTCTGCAACCTAGCCTCCTCCATCTCCCACATCTTGCCCGCCACCCATACTCTTGTCATCTCCTGTTGTTTGGAGTGGTAAACTAGGTTTTTCTGGGGGTTCTCGTGCTAGAATATCAGAGAGTCGACACTACAAATAGGACAATGAGTCCCTGGATTTTACTATGATTTTATTGTATTTATTGATAGGGAATATATTGTGCTATTGGTATTCTACCCTAGGCTAAGTCCCAGGTTTCACCTCCATCTAGGCGCCGTTCCAGGGAACCGGTCTGGGTGCCAAAGCACCGGTTGAGCGAATTGTGGTTCTCCCACAAGTGAGATGTAATGTGTAGTGGTGTAATATAATAATATATAATATGGAGAACCCAACTGTATCCTGGAATTGTTGTACGACGAGTAGCAGGTATTCTAATCCTAAATGGGTAGGTGAGCACTCGGCGCTTAACCTTTGGTTCAGCGTGAGTGATGAATTTCAAGTATAACCTAGTGGCTAGTGATGGGGGATAAAAGTATTGTTTTTCTGTCTCTATTAATTCCTTGTAACTACAGTAGCTTTATACAAATGAATCCCGTGATGTAACTATGATCTGTAGTTAATGGGAATTGTGGAGCATATGCAGGGCCGGCTCATTGTGGACTGCCCCGATGGGATCTTCATAGAGATATGACACCTGTCAGTGGTGCCAATTGAATATAAGTGCTTCTCCCTTTGTTCCCTTCTTGTGTGCAACAAATATCTCCTTCCTGAGCCATGTCCTATGTCCTCCCCTCCTGTCTTTCTGTCAGCTGTCCTCGGTGGCAGCATATATGCACCCTGATTTCACCATCTCTCATTCCTCTGCATGTGAGTGCATTCCCCTATATCCCATGTGTTTCCTCCTATTTGTTTCCCTTCTTCCCCTTCTGTATTTCATTCATTTTTTGCTGTTCTAGACCATGGGGCTAGCTAGGTATGGGGCCGGGTACATAAAGTTACACAAAGTATTTTCCTAAAATCCTGTAAATATTAGTGTAGGTTCCTTGTGATATATAGAACCTCGGTGCAGAGTTGCACATTGATCTGGGAGTGATTGGGGGAGATATTACAGATTTAGTGTAGGAAATGTGTACAATGCCACTCAATAATATTTCGTCACAAGATCTCCAACCCTGCAATCTCTGCAAGCTATTCAGTATTGCCACGTGTGTAGACCTGTCATGATTTCTCTATTCCTCTCTCTATTGCTTGTTATTGGACTCCGCTACTCCACCAGACTATATGTACAGTTCTTAGGTAATTAGTTAAAGCTCAGTCTTGAGCTGGTCAATACACCAACAAGTATCATTGCTCATTTCCCTCTTCTGCTCTCCAGTATTGAAGCTCTTGTTGTTGCTGACATTAGCTCAAGACTTTTATATCCCTACAACACCCTATCATGGATGTTGATCTCCTACAACAAATTCTCGCAGGCCTGCAGCAAAACAATGCAGACCTGACTGCAATGGTGAACAACCAGACACACCACCTTAACCAACACCTAGCATCACTACAAGCCCAAACACCCCAGCTGACATCTACACCCACCTCCTCTATCCCATCAGCTGGCAAAATCACAAGACCAGAACCATTTGACGGCTCATCAGAGAAGATTGACATCTTCCTATGCGAGCTCTACCTGGACTTCGAGGACGATGCATCTTATTTCAAAGTGGACCATATGCTAAAGATCCGCTTTGCCTTGTCCTATATGAAGGTGAAGTTTGCGGCTCAGTGGGCAAGTCATATCACAGGGGAACTGGAAGCAGGAACACACAGCTACCAGAGTTGGGAGGAATTCCGTACTGAGCTGCTGATAACATTCCATGACCCAAACAAGAAAGAAATGGCTCAATGAAAGCTGGAGCAGCTGAGACAAGGAGGAAGGCCAGCAACAGAGTTCTTTGTGGAGTTTGAGGAACATAGGTCACAAGCGGGGTATAATGATGAAGGATATGTTGCCTTGCTCAAGAGGAACCTGTCCCCACAGGTGGTGGAGCAGATTTACACACTGGAGACCATTCCAACAACATATGACAAGTGGAAGTCATATGCCCTCCATTTTGACAGCCAGTTGCGTGAATACCAAGCGACAAAAAGGGGGATTATAGGACCAAGGATATGGCAGGCTCCAAGGAATCCACAGTTTACTCCAGCTCAGTCACTTACTCCCCCACCCACTTTGGGACCACAACCCATGGAGATTGATCAGGCTCGAGGGAAGCCAGTGAGGGTGGTAACATGCTTCAACTGCAGAGAGCAAGGACACATAGCA
>QLPG01025772.1:0-10048 GCA_003314385.1 Gomphus sp. MG54 | reverse complement strand
TATATAGAAAGTCATTCCTATGGGTAAGGTAGAGAACATATGGATTCCACTAAGGTCATGTGACTCAAGTGTCATATTTCACACAAGGATCTGGCAACATGCCAGATACTATTTTAGCTGAGCTGGACAAGGCTGATATTATATAGCTGTTATGGCCCATGCTGCCAAATAAACCCACATTAAACCCCACAACCACCCACACCATTTCTGGGACCTTTCTGACCACTCAAAGCCTGAATAACCACTTGCCAGATTTCCAATGCATCAATCTGAGGTTCCACGTTTCCAAACCTCTGAAGAATCCAAAGCCAAGGTTCTGCTCCTTTGATAAATAATACACAGGATCATTGTGTACCTCACTCCCTTGTTCTTCATTTTATATTGCCCCTTGTACTCTCTTCCCCCCCTTGTTAAATCCACGTGTCGGTGCTTAGTTAGAGACTTCCGGAAGGGCTTTTGGAGGGTTTCAAATGGTTTCCGAAGGGGGGGTTCGTATTTTGGGGGCAGAAGGACTAAAGGTTGGACTTGGGATCGGAGTTGGAGCGGATGGAAGTCAGGAACGCCAGGGGTCTTGGGACTGTTCATGGTATAGGGCGGTACAAGTGGTTCGAGGTTGCAGGGACTTGGCTTCAACTTATGTGTTGCACCCTCCTCGATCATCTGTCCCTAATTTTGGAGAGTCGGAAAGTTTACCGGAACTTAATCAGAAACTATGATGCAGAATTAAGTCGATATTTGTACTGGCGAATAGTCCAGTTGACTGGTGACTTATATACATGTATCTAGTCTTGTACTATCTTTTACTGAGTAAAGACAAGGGGGGAAGAGAGTACAAGGGGTAATATAAAATGAAGAACAAGGAGTGAGGTATGTGATGATCCTGTGTGTCATCTATCAAAGGAGTGGAACCTTGCCTTCGGAATCTTCGGGGGTTTGGAAACATGGAACCTTGGAATGATGTATCAGACATCCGGAAATCGGTTATTCAGTCTTTGAGAGATCAGAAAGGTCCCGGAAATGGTGTGTGTGGTTGTGAAGTTTAATGTGGGTTTATTGGTGGCATGGGCCATAACAGTATCCCTCTACTAGGACCGAGCCCTCAAGGTCCTAAGCTTAATTGGAGTGGTTATTAAGACGGATATTACTGTGGGAGTCTTTTGACGGCTTTCTGGGATGTTTGATCGATAAGCGCTGATGGTTTGTCTGTCTATAAAAGGGGGTGTCTGCAGAACTAGAAGGGCCTTTCCTCAATGGAGAATATGGATCCTCAACCCTCGGGAAGTTTCGGAATTCTTCCTGTTTTTTTCCTCTCTGGGGCATCATCGGGGGAGTTCGACGGGGGTCTTGAGGATGAAGTGCAACGCCTGCAGGGCATTGATGCTGATATGGTGGCGTTGCGGGCTCGTGCTGTCGTGATTCGTGATTCCCTCAGTTTGTCTATCTAGTTTAATTTCTCCTTCCTTTAACCTCTCCATAGTACAGGGGCCTTTCTTAGATCCGTTACCATCCAGAGACCATCCTCTGATGGGGTAATGTCCCCAGTGGCCTGGTGGCAGGGGCGGATGGCCCGGAAGCCTTTGATCGGATTTCTGTGTTTTTGACCCATCTGGATGCCTTCTAGGCAAAATCGAGTTATTTCCATGATCTCCTCGTGACACTCGATCACTGTTTGTTGCGGATTGTCGAGTTGTCAGAACTGCATTCAGGGGAGGTTACACTGGCTCGGAATCTTGTTGATGCATTGTCATCCTTGATTAGTCAGGGGGTTGGTCCCCATAATCAGTTCTCGGGCAGTATTCGTCCTTCAGAGACTGGGGGAGTTTCTAGTGAGTCTATTGAGTGACTCGGTCATGGGATGTGGATGCTTGGTGTGAGGGGTCCGTTGGGTGGTTCGAGGAGGGTAGGGGGTGGAGCCTCTAGGGCTGGTCCAAATTGAAACGGTTTTGAGTCTTGATCAGGTTGGTTCTGACCAGGGCCTGGGTGTTCCATGTTAATAATGAATGGATTGTCTCGTATTATTGGGTCGTGAGTGTGATCGTAGACAGCATCGAGGTGTTTTTCCTGGAGGGGAGGTGTCAGGGTTTCTGTTAAGTCCGCGTGTCAGGCGCTTAGCTAGTACTTCCAAAGGGGTAATCCAGGCTAGTGCGAAGGTCCGTAACGGGGCCAAAGACCGAGACGGAAGTCAGACGGACTATGGGCGGGGACGGTGGCACCGGAAACTTAGGGCAGGTCACGGAATAGTTCAATCCGGTCACTGAGGCGTTCGAAGTCGAAGGGACTTGGCTTCAACTTATGTGTTGCACCCTCCTCGATCGTCTGTCCCTAATTTCGGAAAGGAGGCGGAGTTTACCGGAAATGAATCGGAAACTGGTGGGAGACTAAGTTGATATTCGTACTAGCGAACAGTCTAGTCGACTGGGAGACTATATACATGCGACTATCCTTGTACTTTCTTTGCCGGTCATAAAACAAGGAGAAAGGGAGTACAAGGGGTCAATAGGAAAGAAGAACAAGGAAGTAAGGTACGCGATGGTCCTGCGCATCAGTTATCAAAGTATCGGAACCTTGACTTCGGAGTCTTTGGAGGTTTGGAAATGCGGAACCTCGGAATATATATCGGACATCCGGAAATTGGTTATTCGGTCTTTGAGCAATTGGAAAAGTCCCGGAAAAGGTGTGGGTGGTTGTGGGGGTTGGTATGGGTTTAGTGGGAGTACGGGCCATAACAGTTTCCCAATTGATGGGTTGTTTTCTGGTTGATTCTCCTCCTCCTAGGATAGACGTTTCCTCACCCGTTCAACTATGTGGATGGGGTCATGGTTTTTGTGATGTTTCCTGGTAGTCGTGGAGATCGTAGTGTTCATTCTACCAGATTGTCACTTTTGGATGGAGGTAGTGTTGTCGGGATTTGGGGAGTGTCCTGTAACTCGAGTCTCGGTTGAAATTGTTGATTAGTTTAGCTCATATTAATACTCTAACAAGAAAGGGTCTAGTTCTAGAGAATCTACATGGTACCATTAGTCTAAGGGATGGTACGGGGTTCCGCAGTGATCAGGATTCTTCCTGAGTGGAGATTTTTGGAGGGTCAGATTTGAGCGCTGAGTGAAGACTGCTGGCTCCATATTGCCAACAATCAGTTAGGATAATCTAAACGAGTAGTACTCAATACCCTGTCGATCAATGGATCGTAGTGGGTGAGCATGTGGTCCTTGCAACTAAAATTCTGATGGGGTTTGGGGGGTCAGATTCGGAGGGTCAGAGTTCGGAGGGTCGGAGTATTTCTACAGAGGGGTCAAAATCTTTTCAACAATTGGTCATGGGGGGTCATATTCCTGAAAAGGTTCGATGCATTGTTTTGTTTTATGTCCGTAGGCATAGTTGGTGTTCAACGCGAACAACTGGTGCTGGAGTTAGGGGCCTAACTTCTTATTCCT
Source organism: Gomphus sp. MG54 (assembly GCA_003314385.1). Lineage (NCBI taxonomy): Eukaryota > Fungi > Basidiomycota > Agaricomycetes > Gomphales > Gomphaceae > Gomphus > Gomphus sp. MG54. Next base: position 6,614 of record QLPG01025772.1, on the reverse strand, counting down.
CGGTTTCCAAAGCATCCTACATCTCAGACTCTTCTTCAACCTCTTCCATCACGGAGGCTGCATGTCCTTTGGTGACTGTGGTGGTGGATCTCGGGCATTCCTCGGCTGAGTGACCCAATCTGCCACAGAAGAGGCAGAGGTTTTGTTCAAAGCAGCATTGCCATTCTTGCAGTGTAAGTTTTCCATCTTTTCTGATTTTGGACGAAAGATCTGTGGTAGTCCTGCTGCCACTGGACGGAGTCGTGGGTTGGCCTACATTGGCCATCTTATTGCCCATGTTAGGGGCCGAATACGTGGTCACGGGGGTCCTCCCTCTGTCGTAGGGGCATTTGAAGTTCCAGGTGGAGGGGGGCTTTCTGGTAATTTCCGATCATCGCTCCCAGTAGCAGGCATCGATGGATTGGGACAGGAGATGGAGTTGGAGTAGGGAATGGGGCTTTCCTACTCTAGAGATCTCATCCTTGATTCTGCCGGGGAGTCTGTTATAGAACTGGCGACGGAGTGCAGCGTCACCCCAGTAGATGTGGGTGGCTAGTCAATTGAATTCAACTACATATTTCGTGATGCGCTGATTATCATGCATGCGGAGGGTCTCAAGGTCTGCTTTGGCCTCTCCTTCTGGGTCGTGGGGGCCGAAGTTGGTTTTGAGTTCGTTCACAAACTCCTCATAGTCATGGAGCCAGTCTGGCTCGTCGGAGGCAGAGAGGGCTGGTTTGAACCAGTCCAGGGCAGTACTGGTCAGGTATGACAGTATGTATATTACCTTGGCGCTCTCAGTGTCGAAGGCGTCAGGGCAGTCACGGAAGTTCAGTCTACATTGCACTAGAAAGGCTTGTAGTTTCCTTGATTCAGATCCATCAAAGGTATCTGGGTCTCAAACCTTGGCGGTGCAGGGGGCTGATCTTCTGGGGCTGGCTAGGTTACTTGCCAGCATAACGAGGGCCTGAGTAAGATCGGGCACAATGTTGGGTCCTAAGGTGGGGGCCCCTCCTGGATGTGCAGGAGGTGGTGGTGCTGTGGTGGGTGGTGCGATGTGGGATTGTGCGATGGGGGGTGGTGCAGCGAATGGGGGTACGGCGGGTGGTGCAATGAGTGGTGGTGCTACAGGTGGTGGTGCCACGGGCGGAGGTGTGAAGGGTGGTAGTACGTAGGGCAGCACTGATGAGTCTGACAGTGCTGCTGTGGATGGTCCTGAACTGGACCGTATATCTGATGGCGATGATTGTTGAAATGCCAGGGGGTGGTTCACAAGGAACAGGTTGGTCAAATTTGAATGCAGGTGTTGATCTGTGTCTGAGAATCTGGAGTTGGAAGAAGGCTCTGGGGGATGAGCTGGGGTCTGAGGCATCTGAAAACTTGGTCCGGGGATGGGATGTTCTCGGGGGACAGATGCACGGCAGGCAGACACCTGAGTGATTGTCTGCATGCCTTGTGAACATGTGATAGGTCTCATGCTTAATGACGATCAGGAGTGTGAGTACGAATATACTGTTAAATCTGCATGTCAGTGCTTAGTTAGAGACTTCCGGAAGGGCTTTTGGAGGGTTCTGAATAGTTTACAAAGGGGGGGTTTGTATTCTGGGGGTGGAAGGACTAAAGGTCGGACTCAAGATTGGAGTTAGAGTGGACAGAAGTCAGGAATGCCGGGGGTCTTGGGACTGTTCACAGTATAGGGCGGTACAAGTGGTTTGAAGTCGCAGGGACTTGGCTTCAACTTATGTGTTGTGCCCTCCTCGATCATCTGTCCCTAATTTCAGAGAGTCAGAAAGTTTACTGGAACTTAATCAGAAACTACGATGCAGAATTAAGTCGATATTCATACTGGCAAATAGTCCAGTCGACTGGTAACTTATATACATGTATCTAGTCTTGTACTATCTTTTACCAAGTAAAGACAAGGGGGGAAGAGAGTACAAGGGGCAATATAAAATGAAGAACAAGGAGTGAGGTATGCGATGATCCTGCGTGTCGTCTATCAAAGGAGCAGAACCTTGCCTTCGGAATCTTCAGGGGTTTGGAAACATGGAACCTCAGAATGATGTATCGGACATCCGGAAATCGGTTATTCAGTCTTTGAGCGATCGGAAAGGTCCTGGAAATGGTGCAGGTGGTTGTGGGGTTTAATGTGGGTTTATTGGTGGCATGGGCCATAACACCCCTTGTCTTTACTTGGCAAAAGATAGTACAAGACTAGATACATGTATATAAGTCACTAGTCGACTGGACTATTCGCCAGTATAAATATCGACTTAATTCTGCATCGTAGTTTCTGATTCAGTTCTGGTGTTATAGCCCATACCTTCAACAACCCACACTAACCCCCACAACCACCCCTCCTTATTCCGAGACCTTTCCGACCGAAAGGACGAAGGATTGTTTTCCGTAATCTCTGTCCCCGACAAACCTGACCGGGAATCCACTTTCCACGTCCATTCCCATCACGGCCGAAAACACCATCTCCGAGTCCATCTCCAACCAAGACTCAATACTTTGATAACCGACGTGCAGGACTATCGTGTACCTCACTCCCTTGTTCTCTCTTTTATATTAACCCCCTTGTACTTCCTTTTCCCTTATTTTATGACCGGCAAAGATAGTACAAAGATAGTCACATGTATATAGTCTCCCAGTCGACTAGACTGTTCGCCAGTACAAATATCATCTTAGTCCACCTAGTTCTCGACTCACTCCGGTAAGCTTCCGTCTCCTCTCCGAAATTAGGGACAGACGATCGAGGAGGGTGCAACATATAAGTTGAAGCCAAGTCCCTTCGACCTCGAACACCTCAGCGACCAGATTGAACCATTCTGCGACCTACCCTGAACCCCCGGCGCCTCTGTTCCCCGTCCGTAGTCCGTCCGATCTGCTTTCAGCCATCGGCCCCGTTACGGACCCTCGCGCTACCCTGGAAAGCCCCTTCGGAAGTGCTAGCTAAGCACCTGACACGCAGACTTAACATCTGGTAAACTTTCCAACTTTTTGAAATTAGGGACAGATGATCGAGGAGGGTACAACACATAAGTTGAAGCCAAGTCCCTGCGACCTTGAACCACTTGTACCACTCTATACCATGAACAGTCCTAAGACCCCTGGCGTTTCCTGTCTTTCCGTCCCTATTCCGATTCCAATCCTAAACCTACAACCTTTGGTCCCTCCACCTCTGGAGTACAAACCCCCTTCAGAAATCATTCGGAACCCTCTGGAAACCCTTCCGGAAGCCTCTAGCTAAGCGCCGACACACGGATTTAACAATAGTGTAACTCAATCATTATTTCCAAAAAATTTGCCATCCTCTGCAGCAGAATATAACATTTTGACTCAACAATGAAAATTTTTGCACTATGATCATGACCAACACATCACATGACCTTAGCAGAAACTGTTTGTCTTCTACCTCTCTGTGTTAGAACCAAGCAATATTGAGTGACTTTACACATATTTCCCACACTAAACGCCCAATATCTCCCCCAATAATCCTCCAATCAAGACATAACTCTACACCAAACTTCTACATATTGTAAGGTATCTACAAGAATATTTACATGAATTTAGGAGCAGATTTTCTGTAACTCTATATACCTGGCCCCATACCTAGCTAGCCCCATGGACCGGAAGAGCAGAAACTGTATGGAATACATAAGGGGAAGAAGGAAAATGCATAGGAGAAGGTATAAAGGATATAGGGGAACACACTCAGATGTAAAGGAATGAAGGACAAAGAAACCAGGGCACATATATGCAGGCACAGAGGACAGATGACAGAGAGACAGGAGAGGAGGACATGGGACATGGCTCAGGAAGGGAATATTTGTTGTGCACAAGAAGGGAGCAAAGGGATTTTTACTTTATATCAATAGGCACCACTGACAGGTGCCATTCTCCAGAAGATTGCATTGGGGCAACTCACAATGGGCGGACCCTGCATATGCTCTACAAAATTCACTAATTGCGGATTATATTGTAGTCAGATGATTTACATGTATAAAGCTACTGTAGTTACAAGCAATTGACAAGTGAAGAAACAATATTTTGCCCCCATATGACTAGCCATTAGGCTACACTTGAATATCTTTGACTCATGCTGAACGGAAGGTTAAGCACTGAGTGTACACCTACCTATTTAGGACTGAAACACTTGATACTCATCGTAGCAAGGCTGGGACACAGTCCGGTTCTCAACATTATACATTAATATTATATATCATTACACATTGAATTTATCTTGTAGGAGAACCACAAATCACTAAAGCGGCACTTTGGCACCCAGACCGGTTCCCCAGAATGGCACCTTAGTGGAGGTGAAACCCAGGACTTAGCCTAGGGTAGATCAACAATAACACCACAAATTCCCTAGCAATAAATACAGATAAAATCACAGTAAAATCCAGGGAATCATTATCCTATTTGTACAATCAACTCTCCAATATTCTAGTGTGGGAAACCCCAAAGAAACCTAGTCTACTACACCAAACGACACTCTGCTTAGATTTGTGATCTGACACAAATGAGGGCAAGTGTTAAGTACTAAAGTGCCAAGGATGCATATATGGTGGCAGCAGGGTATAACCAATATGGAAGGGTGGAATGCCAGAGGCACCATGTGCCCTTTGTTATAATACAGTAGGGGTAAGCTGGCTGTCTTCAGCATGGGTTGAAGATCTAGTTTGTGGAGGCATGATGTAAGAAGTAAAACACAGAAGATAGTTTGATTCTGATTATACTGTCAAGCATTGAAGTGCTGAGGATGCATGTGCCAAATACTAATACAATAACACCGGTGACATGATGCTGGCAGGGTATCAGCCAAGTCTAATAGACCAAATGGATATGGCTGGCTTCAATGTACTCATGCATTGCACCCTTCTTCCATATGGCCACTGATTTCAGAGGGAAGATAATTTGGAAGGATCCTAAGGGTTTCAGCCTGAGTAAGGACTTAGACAGAAGGATAGGGGGTTGCAAAATTGATAATCAGAATGAAGAAATACATACATTGATACACTACTTATATAGTGTAAGAACTGGAGGTGGAAGATGTAGAACAGGGTAGGGTAAGATATTCCAAAGGGATAAGGTATGGAAACAAGATGTGGAGCATTGGTCACAATTGACTAAAAATAGAAAAATAACCAAAGATAGAACAATAAAGCATAGTCGAGAATAGAACAATAGAACATAATCGAAAATAATTAAAACAAGATGCATAAAGAATAAACAAAGATAGAAGGGGATGGGATGAAGGGAAATGAACTGAGTGATGAACCGAATGTACCAAGCTGGGACCATATACTAGTGAAGAATGACTTGTCACCTGTGTGTGGGATTAGATGGTAGAGATCATTCAGCTGGTACTACCGAGTGAACCGAAGCTTGGTGTTATGTACTTAACAGCGAGAGGAATACTGTATAACACAGACCATTGCCTTTCTCTCTTAAACCTGTCTTGATACATCTAGTTCAGACCATCATATAATGGCCTCTTCAACCTCAAACAATCCCATCCTTGAACTTCTTTTAGGTCAAATAGCTAAGGATGTTAGCTGCTTTAACAAAACTAGACAGTAGACCCAGGGTGGCATATATACATGTGGTCTAGCAGCTCTCAATGCTGTGAGGATCATCCAAGGGCTCTGTAAGGACAACCTAAGCAGGCATTCTACCCTTAGGCAGTGCACTGGTGAAGGGGGATCCAAATTATTTAGTACAAGACCTATATACACAGTGATTAGTATACCTGGTGAAGGGGGATCCAAAGAGAAAACCCTAGGGAGCCCTTCACCCACTAACTATGAATATATATATATACTGTTGCTATAGTGCTCTGTTTGTATTGGGCATCACTCCCCACATCAGTTGGCAGTAGAACTAGGGCACCAGTGTAGCTGGTAACTGGTGATGGCACAGCTGATAGCCACAGTTGATGCCTGGTGATGGTTGCTGCCAGCTGTAATGCTAGTTTAGCATGTATCTTGGTTGGTATAGTCAGGAGTATATTGAATGAATCTCGGGTAGTGTACAGTAGGGGACAAAACCATTCAAGTGTTTTGAACATATGTGTTGTACTGTAAATAACGGGAGGATTACATAATCAAAGAATATGACGTAATTAGTGGAGATAGCCCTGCTTCTGAACTTGTGGTCACAATAAGATGATTATGTAACTCTCAATATTCATTGAGATATTAATTATTTAAAAAATGATACATTTGAACAGTTTTGTCCCTCACAGTTATTAATGCAATAAATTATATATACAGGGCTGGAAATCACATGACAAGTCACGTGACATCATGTGAACCTTTTTATAGTTTTTTATGTCCAAACAAAGCCAAACATCCCTTGTTCAGAACCATGAAGCCTCTCTCTGCTGCTAAAGTTGACTCTATCATCCAATTGTTCAAAACTGGTCATTCTAGCCACTATATCTCCTCTTACCTTGGTGTCTCTGTTGGCTCTATCTCTACCATTCACAGGAAACACTGTCCTGATATACCCAAGGCCACTGGTAGTTGCCCATTCAAGATATCCCCCTCCAACATCTACCATATGGTATCGCTGTTAAGTCCGCGTGTCAGGCGCTTAGCTAGTACTTCCGAAGGGGTCTTCCGGGTTAG
>QLPG01025741.1:0-12646 GCA_003314385.1 Gomphus sp. MG54 | reverse complement strand
TATAACCTAGAATGTAAATTGAGATATGAGTCTCACCTCAGTTGTGTAGTTGTAACTCAACTGAGGGGAGACTGAACTCACATCAGTTGTGTAGTTGTAACTTGACTGAGGGGAGACTGAACTCACCTCAGTTGTGTAGTTGTAACTCGACTGAGGAGAGACTAAACTAACTATGGTGGTATTTTATACTATATGAGTAGGGCACAAAGACAATGGGAATGGTGGATGCGGAATGGGTGTACCCACACTTAAGGTGCACAGTCCTGTGTGCAGTTCTAAACACTATATTCCAATACTCATTGCCATCCAAAACAGCAGGTCCTTCTGTTGAAATATGTAATGCTTAGGGTCCACACCATGAACACATCCGCATTCAATTATCTTCCACAATATGATCTTTTGTTCATTCCATTCCCATAGAGCATAAGTAGTAGTTTTGGAAACTATGTAGCGAAGAGCTATCTATGGATTTGGTATAGAGCTTTGATTGAGTCTATGTGCCGGAAATATAGCTATTTCCTTCGATCAGGGGTAGATTCGTGCGCTTGGTTACTTGATACTGATTCGGATTGTAAAATTGTTGGATCAGCGATCCTTCAAATGGCGGAACTGTCAGTGTCTTTATAGTATCAGTGTCGTAGCTCTATAGGTTCATACTCGGGTGCTGAGCGCCAGATTTCATATTCCTGGTTCCGGTAATGAAGAGGATGCTTTAGTACTCAGGGAGGTGGGATGCAAGAGACATAAAAGTGATTATTTTCTATCTAATCGATGCAAGCACTGATAGGAAACCGATGGAGGAAACAGTGCTACAGTTGTGAGGGGGAAGGAAAGCCATATCCGCATTTTGACAAGAATTGCCTCTGCCACCGTATTCATTATCTTGACTAATGCATGTGGCAGAATGCCCTGTTTTCCCATCTGAGGGCTAGCACTGATGAGAATACATGTATATGTGGTCGAAAATGCTCTAATCCATTGTGTTTTTCTTTGTATCTAGAATTTGGATATATGTTTATATCCATAGTTCATAAAAGTAGCTTGCTCATGCTCCCCTCCGTCACATTAACACACTCAACTGATATGAGACAATCATAGTTCACTGTGTACTAGTACTCTCATCTCATGCATGCTTTCAATTGATCGAGGGATTAAATGTTTTTAATATATCAAGAGCTTTAATCTTGTCATTAGGAAAACATCCATAATATCTTTGGTGTCTTTGTCTTTCAAGATGCATCTCTGATATCTTTATCTTTTAAATTTTCATCTTTGACATCTCTTCTTTGGGGTCACATCTTTCATGTGTCTTTGATGCATCTCTGTTCTGAGGATCACAGCTCTGTCTTAGAGAATGACATCTTATTTTATTTCTGCTCAAACATATCTGGACCCCAACAGATCAGGAAAAACCTATATTCAGTTTCATGTACAGATTTAATTCACTCAATTTCTGCTCAAATACAGACATTGGCTATGGTAATGTTTTTAAATTTTAATATGACCATTTGTGTTGCAGGTCCATTCAAGTTACAACAACACTTTACTCTTTAGTCACCTCTTCACTGATGTTGTATTTAATTTTCCTCAATGTTCCACTTGAAGCTGGCAGATTCTGAGACTTGGAAGGTCAATGTGTTTGAGTTGTCTCCCCTCAGTCACATTATCAATGACTGAGGTGAGAAATTTACTTTTCTAACTTACATACATCTTACTTATCCATCTGTAGATATTATTTAAGTATTAATGAATTAGAGTTGCATTACCAATGACTAAGATATTATTTAGATTCCTACAGGTTATGGTCCCCAGTGCTCAATCAATAGATACTACTACCCCCAGTTCATCATCCTTCAATGTCCCCCAGCTTGCCGAAGATGGCTTGAACTGGATAATATACAAAGGACAATTATGTATTAACAGCAGTACATGCAAGAGGAAGCACCATGAGGCAGTATATTGACAGGACTGCAAAGGAACCTGACCCACTGAAGACAGATATGGCTGGAGCCCCACAAAGTCTTAAAGGAGGAATAGCAACCTCTGATGAGAGAAAGGAAAATCTGAAGGAAATACAAGAATATCATTATCAGAACTCATTGGTCAAACAGCAGATCTTTAGTACCATAATGGACAAGATATACCTATGAGTACAGGAATTCGACAGTACCTCCAGAATATGGATGGAATTATATGCAATCCATCAGGACAAAGCAAACTAACAAAAACTGACCTCTGATGACATATGTACAAAACATGCTGTCTGGAAAAAGGAGATGTCAAGGAACATTTTGGAGTACTATATAGATTGAAGCAATCATCAGCAAGAAGGGGAGTAAAGGTAGAAGATGAAGACTACACCACTATTCTCATATGATCACTACCAGAGTCATATCAACCTATATTATCCACAATCAGAATGCCCATATAAATGGCAGAATATAACCTCAAATGATCTCATAAAAATCAATATTGATGAATATGAGCACAGACAGCTTGTCAAGCTTCGGGTACTGATGGACTTTGGTACTGCCAAGGGGTGCTGTCGAAGGATCGGGTGGACTATGGCCAAGTCCTAGGGAAATGCATGGGTCAGGCTAACCCGCATGGGTCACCGGGTTGGGTGTCCTTGGGTGTGGGTGTGGGTCAAGCCACGAGCACCCATGACCCAGGCCCAACCCCGGGCATCAACTCCAACATGAATGCAACTTACGTGTATGTGCACATGCCGACACGAACGTGACATCCCGAATCCAATGAAAGTGCCGTATGCGCACACGATACCACGAACATGACGAATGTGCCATATGAGTCGTATGTGCCGTATGTGTTGTATCCACCACATGCATGGTACGCATCGTATGTGCCGCATGTGCCGTATGCATCATACGCACTGTATGTGCCATATGTGCCATATGCACCATACATGTCATATGTGCCATATGTGCTGTAGACGCCGCATGCACTATACACATCGTACGTACCGTATGCGCAGTACGTGCCACACGCCCGCGGGTGCAGCATGCATCCAACACCCATCGACCCATGGGAAAAAACCCATGGGTTGATGGGTTCAGGTTTCCCATGGGTCAGGTGCGGGTCAGCCACATTTGACCCATGGGTGACCCGTGCCGTTCCCTACCAAGTCCTGCAGGCCAAGAGTAGTGGCGTTAGCTTCAACATACTCATGTGTTATGCCCTACTTGCCATGTGTGCCACTGGTTTTACAACAGGCAGGTACTCGGGAGGATGCTAGTGATGCTGGCCCAAGTCGAGGACTTTACAGAGGAGAAGAAGGTAGAAGGGCCTAAGCCTAGTCGATACCCAGAATGATGAAATATGTACATGCATGTCCTACTTATATAGGTTAAGAAGCAACATGTAGAATCAGGAATGTGAGACAACAAGGTATGCAGAGCATGTGGTTATTGTCCACAATGAATAAAATTAGAACAAGGAATGCAAAGCAGGGATAGAACAATGAAGGATAGGATAATAAGAATGTGACCGAGGATACAATAGGAAATGCCCGATTATAAAACAAGGGCTGTAACTGAGGATAATACAAGGACAGGAGGTCCCAAGGGGAGATGGACTGAAGGGTGATGTCAAGCTTTGGGTACTGACAGACTTTGGTACTGCCGAGGGGTGTTGGCGAAATGTCAGGCAGACTATGGCCAAGTCCTGCAGGCCAAGAGTAGTGGCATTGGCTTCAACATGCTCGTGTGTTGTGCCCTACTTGCTGTGCATGCCACTGGATTTGCAACAGACAGATACTCAGGGGGATGCTGATGATGCCGGCCTGAGTTGAGGACTTAACAGAAGAGAAGAAGGTAGAAGGGCCTAAGCCTAGTCGATACCCAGAATGAGGAAATATGTACATGCATGTCCTACTTATATAGGTTAAGAAGCGACATGTGGAATAAGGAATGTGGGACAACAAGGTATGCAGAGCATGCGGTTATTGTCCACAATGAATAAAATTAGAACAAGGAATGCAAAGCAGGGATAGAACAATGAAGGATAGGATAATAAGAATGTGACCGAGGATACAATAGGAAATGCCCAATTATCAAACAAGGGCTGTAACTGAGGATAACATAAGGGCAGGAAGTCCCAAGGTGAAGCGGACCGAGGGGTGAGGGGTAGGTGTGGGATAGGAATGAGGAATGTGACCGATATGTGCGTCGAGCTGAGAACAATTCATCGAGTGACTCATACTTGGTTACTAATGGAGTATTTTAGTCGGTACCGCCGAGTTACCGGATCCTCAGTACGTGTACTTGACAGGTGAAGACAAGGAGTGTGGATGGTGGACGTGCCAAGCCGAGACCGGCATACCAAGTGTTATGCATGTGGTGTGGACACTTGGTCATGGATATAGGATGGTTGCTTGGTTGGCAATGCTGAATAAATGGGTCTCGGTATGTGTACTTGACACAGCTCATGGGCCAACTTTCAACAAAGAAGGGAGAAAATTCTGCTCTTTCTGCAAGATTCAACAATACAAATCCACAAGACTCTGAGAAAGGAAAAAATAATGCAATCACAGATGTTGAGTGTTACAACTGCCACCAAAAGGGTCATTACAAATCGGACTGTTGGAGACCAGGAGGTGGACAAGAAGAACAAGGACCCCAGCACCAAGGGTGTAATAACTGCAATAATGGAGCTCAGATAAATCAATATGAAAGTTCTGCAAGTGCCTGCAAACCTCAAGATAAATTTGCATTTACCTTTGCAGAAATTATTAATATTTTGAAGTAGCAATGATAGACTCAGGAGCAAGATCACATTGTTATCCAGATCAGTCTAACTTCATCACCTTCTCTGACATACCTCCCCAAGATGTGAGTACAGCCAATGATTCTACTATAAGTGCCATTGGAGGAGGGAATATCAAAATAGACCTACCCCTAGATAATAAGACAACAGAAGTAATATTAAAAAGTGCACTCTATACTCCAAAAATGTCACTTACCCTTATCTCCACCAACTGCATCACTTCAGCTGGGTTTAAAAATTGTTTCTCCTGCACCATACAAGAAAACCATAGCAGAGATCTCAATAGTTAATAGGTTATACACTATCCATAGTCCATTGACCCACTAAGCATATGCAACACAAGAAAAACTCTCTGTGCATACAGTTCATCAAATTCTAGGACCTGTAGCCCAAAATGCCATCATTGATGCAGTAAAAAAGGGACTTATAGAAGGAGTAGAGCTAAACTCCACCTCCATTCCTGAATTCTAAAATGCATATACAAAAGCTAAGGCAGTCTGGCAGCCTTTTCCAGAAGAATCCCAGAACAGGGCTCATTTATATAGAGAAATAGTTCACACCGATCAACAGGGACCCACACAAACAACTAGCATTGGCGGTAGCCTCTACTACATCAGCTTCACAAACAACTACAGGTAGGAAACCCAAATCCATTTCCTCCAACTCAAGTCTGACACACTTCAAGCATTAAAACACTATGTAGCAGAAATAATGTGACAACAACCAGAAGCAAAACTGTGGATATTGAGATCTGACAGAGGAGGGGAGTATTTGAACAAAGAATTTGATGACTACCTAAAATCTAATGTTACAAGTGACAGCTCACCATCCATGATTTGCCCTAGAAAAACAGAGTAGCAGAGCAACTAAATCATACTTTGGTTGAACATACATGTGAAATGTTACTTGGAAGATGTCAGGCACCAGGAATGCCAACGATGTGTGGGCTGAGTACTATAGTAATAATGCCAACTTCACGATGTTGGCAGGAAGTGGCCAAGTCCTGCAGGCCAGTCAGAGTGGCTTGGCTTCAATGTACTTGTGCATTGTGCCCTACTTTCCATGCATGCCACTGATTTGGAACAGATGAGATACTCAGGAGAGTGCTAAGAGTGTTGGCCCAAGTAAAGGACTTTAGACAGAAGAAGGGAGGGCAGGAAGGCATAAACCTAGTTGATAGTCAGAGTGATGAACTATCTACATACATTTGCTACTTATATAGGTTAAGAAGGGAGATGTGGAACAGGGTGGCATAAAGAATGGAGAACAATAAGGTATGCAGAGCATGTGGAGGTGTTGTGTTGTCCACAATGATCAAGAATAGATTAAAGGAGTGTAAATGAGAATAGAACAATGAAAATAGGATAATAGAAATGTGGCCAAGGTGTCAGGAACTGTACACCAGCATGTCCGACTATTCATTTCAGCCCACTCAGCCCAACTCCACTCTCGCTCGCTATTTAACATAATGCCCTTAGCCCATGGACTATATACACCTCATGTATCCGTCTTGGTGTCACATGCTCCTGTCAATTCACTCCACTCATTTACATCACACTCCATATGCTCACTATTCCATTCTATCTTCATTTATGTTTAATATCCTTTCATTTACGTTCCATTCCATTTTCATCTATTTGCAATTCCGCTCAGTCTCTTATGTCCAATCTGCTATTACATTCCTTAGGGTAACTCCATTGGGAATTGGAGTGACATGTCACTCCACAATGTCACAGAGGAGATCATTATTTGGGATGTAGTATTTCTGTCCTCACTTTTCACAATCCTTGGCTTTCTCATTCTATTATAGGAATCTATTCGACTCCTAGTAGATTAGAAAGTAGTATAAAAGATCTTGAACTCATAGTTCAGACTTCAGTCAGAAAATCAACCTTGATTTTGACTAAGGTTCTTCTGTTCACTTCTGTCTGTCTCACCTTTACGAAATTGGGGACCGTGCAGTCTAGTGGGCACAACGCATAACATTGAAGCCAAGCCCCATTTAGAGCCTCACTATTGCCTCGCCTTTGGGAGATTATTAATATTACAATTATGTCCTTTTTCTATGATCGTAACACAAGGATAGGATAATAGAAATTGACCGAATATAAAACAATAGGGTCATGGCTGAGGATAATACAATAAAGAAATGTCCTGAAATGAAACAGGCCGAGAAATAAGGAATAACCAGGGTGGGGATTAATGGATAATGAGTGGGGAAGAGTGGGGAAGAGTGGGGAAGAGTGGATGAGGGATAGGAATGGGGAATGTTGTTATGGCCCATGCCACCAAACAAACCCACATTAAACCCCACAACCACCCGTGCCATTTCCAGGACCTTTCCAATCGCTCAAAGCCTGAATAACCGATTTCTGGATGTCCAACATATATTCCAAGGTTCCGCGATTCTGAACCTCCGAAGACTCCGAAGTCAAGGTTCCATTCCTTTGATAGACGACATGCAGGATCATCGCATACCTCACTCCTTGTTCTTCGCTTTATATTGCCCCTTGTACTCTCTCCCCCCTTGTCTTTACTTGGTAAAAGATAGTACAAGAACTAGATACATGTATATAAACCACCAGTCGACTGGACTATTCGCCAGTATGAATATCGACTTAATTTTGCATTGTAGTTTCCAATTAAGTTCCAGTAAACTCTCCAACTCTCCGAAATTAGGGACAGATGATTGAGGAGGGCACAACACATAAGTTGAAGCCAAGTCCCTGCGACCTCAAACCACTCGTACCACCCTATACCGTGAACAGTCCCAAGACCCCCAGCATTCCAACTTCCATCCGCTCCGATTCCAATCCCAGTTCCGATCCTTCACCCCCACCCTTGGAATTAGGGAATGGCACGGGTCACCCATGGGTCAAATGTGGGTGACCCGCACCCAACCCATGGGAAACCCAAACCCGTCAACCCATGGGTTTTTTCCCATGGGTCGACGGGTGTCGGGTGCGCGGCGCACCCACACGCCTGCGGCGTGTTCATGCCATACATCGCGTTCACGCCGACACAAACGCGCTGTACGCCCCAACACGAACGCGCAGTACGCGCATGCACCCACACAAACGCACCGTACACATACGCGCCAACTCAAACGTGCCGACTCGAATGCGCCATACACGTACGTGCCGACTCGAACGTGCCGTACACGTACGTGCTGACTTGAATGCGCCGTACATGTACACGCTGACTCGAACCCGCCGTACACGTACGCGCCAACTCGAACACGCTGTACACGTACGTGCCGACTCGAATGCGCCGATATGGACGCGTTCTATGTGCATGCATGAATGTGCTGTATGTGTACGCGCCGAGACAAACACGTTCTACGCGTCCACGTACGGCTCGTTGGTGTCAGTGCGTGCGTGTCATACATGTGCGGCACATGTGTCGTATGCCCGTGTGGCGCATGTGTGTCGTATGTGTGTGCCGCGCACGTGTGTCGTATGCACGTGCGTGTCGTATGCGCACACGTACGACAGGAGTGCCAGGTTGGGTGTTGTACTCGTGCGCATACACGCGTACATGATTGACGTGCCGGGTTGGGCCGGGTCATGGGTGCTCTCCGCTTGACCCGCACCCGCACCCAAGGGCACCCAACCCAGTGACCCATGCGGGTTGGCCGAACCCGTGCTATTCCCTACTTGGAATACGAACTCCCCCTTGGAAACCTTTTGGAACCCTCCAAAACCCTTCCAGAAGTCTCTAGCTAAGCACCAGATATGCGATCTTAACAAATGTGGATGATGAGTGTGCTGAGCCAAGACCAACATACCAAGTGACATGTGTATGCCTTGGTCACTTGCACGTGGAATTTGACTGATCATTCAGTTGGCACTGCCAAGTTACCAGGTACTCAGTATGTGCACTTGACAGAAGAACCATGCCAAAGTTTTTATAGCCAGAAGTTATTAATTATGTGACATGGCTAAAAAACTGCCTACCATCTTGTGCCATCCCAGGCAAAACACCTTATTCCCTAGTCTACAAAACAACACCCAATCTTTCACAAGCTCATGAATTTTGGGGAAAACTGTATGTCCACTTTACTGTTGGAGGAAAACTAGTGGCATGAGCAAATGAAGCTATGTTTGTTGGGATTGACACAGAGAGTAAAGGTTACTGTGTTTATTGGCCAGAAAAAAAGATAAATAAGCATTGAGCACAATGTAACATTTTCACCAATTACTGCCACTGTATCAGCAGATGACATAGATGTAGGGGAGTTGGCATCTGAACTCATACTGCAACCTGTCCTACCCACATCACCAATACAAAAATTACCACCACCATCACCACCACTACCACTGGTAACACCACCTAGACCATTACAAGCAATTCTGCAACCAACTGCACCACAAATGACACAAGTCCAACCACCTGCAGGATATTATTGGAATCTGATTGAGGTGCAGGAGTACCTGCTGTAAGAGAACAAGGCTTATCTGAAGCTGAAATACACTGGGCATTAGCAGCTGTGGAACCAGAACCTACACTGAAGGAGGCACTCACTGGTTCAGATGCAGTAGAATGGCAGGAAGTAATCCATTATGAACTTGGGCAACTCAAAAAACTTGGAGCTTGAAAGATAATAAAACCACCACCCCATGTCAACATAATTCCATGCCACTATGTATTGGCAACCAAACAAGAACCCAATGAAGAAAAGCTAAAACTGCATGAACAACTTGTAGCTAATGGGCAGCAATGAAAGTATAGACTATATTACTCAATAATATGTACTCCAACCACCAACATGACTACCATCCATACAGTGCTAACCATGGCAGCACATCATGTTGGGAACCTACAGTGAGGAAATCTGCATAGTCAAAATTTTATTATCCCTATTACACACTCACACAGGATCAAGCCAAGATGAGTTCCCCCCCACAGATCCACTATGCATATACAAGTTGAGCCAGCTTCCAAACCAAGTCAAGTCAAGGCACAAACAGGTGTATACAAGTCATTCCACACCATCAAGCCAAGGGATTGCTATTCAACCATCTAACAAGTCATTAAATTGAGTAAGACACCCTTAATTCTGTGAATCATCCAACATTGGGTTGAAACAAGTCACAATGAACCTAGTAGACCTTCGCACATGGACTAGCAACTGGACACTACATTTCTTTCTTTTTTCCACACATCCCCAAAACTTCACCACCCTTCTCCTATAAGTAATGTACATCGTTTTCTATTATTCCATGACTTTTATCATGAACCTTTACCAGTGTATTTGCACTAAAAGCATTTCTCATCATTCCATCATGATAAATATTTTTCCCATTTTTCCATCGCCATTTTACTCCTATGTATTTGGTATAAATAGTTAGTAAAGTGCTCGAGAATAATAATGAGTTTTACAAGTTCTAAAATTGTGTCCTTTAATATTCAAGTTCATTCTTTAATATTCCTTGCACAATATTTAAGTGCAATGGTCCAATTCTAATTACTTGACTTGACTACTTAGTCTCTAACACATCAAGACTGGGAAATCCACCAGGTTGACATCAAAAGTGCCTATCTAATGCAGAACTCCATGATGAAATCTACATGTAGGCACCACTAGGATATCTCAAACCAGAAGACAAAGTAAAAGTTCTAAAACTCAGAGCCTATATGGACTGAAACAAGCAGGGTTTGAATGGTCTGGAAAAGTATTTCTTAGACACTGCTGGATTCACAAGATCGCAAGTTCACCAAGCCGTATATTTCAAGAGAAGGAGCGATGAACACATGGTCATCACAGTATCAGTAGATGACATGGCTATTACCTTGAAATACCTTCAACACATTATGGAATTGAAAGCACAACTATGAATGAGGTTTGACATATCTGATCTAGGGGAGTTAAGTTGGTTATTAGGCCTCAAGGTTGAACACGATCGCCAAAACCAATCTATAGCATTATCACAACAAGTGTATGTATGAACTGTTGTAGAACGCTTCCGGCTTGAAGATGCAAGGTCGGCACATACCCCAATGCACTCAGGAATATTTTTTCGGTTGATCAATCTCCATCCTCTGCTGAACAAGCAGGAAATATGCAAGATGTTCCCTACCAACAAGCAATAGGATCCCTAATATATGTGGCCACAAGCACCCGACCTGACATAATGTTTCCTATTGCAATTCCGTCGCAATTCATGCGAAATCCTGGGCGCGCACATTGGGAGGCCATGAAAGATATCATCGTTACCTAAAGGTACAGCGCATTTCCGACTAACTTTAGGAATGAGTGACACCGGATTAGAGCCCTACTTTGATGCAGACTGGGCATCACAACCACATTGACATTCAATGTCGGGATACACAGTTTACCTCCATGGATCTCCGGTAGCATGGAGTGCAAGAAAACAATCAATCATTGAGTCTCCACCGCCGAAGCGGAATACATTGCACTTGCGGCAGTGGCTCGGGAAGTCCTAAGCTTCAGGCGCTCTTCCTCCGTCCCTGCCTTCGTCAAACACAATCGCAGCTGAACTTACATCGGTGAGACACATCCACGTCCTAACCCCCACTCTCTCTTGTACTTTAGCCCCTCATATGCCGCCACATTCAATGGATCGCCACCCTCCATATCCATGTTTCCTCTGCATCATCGCCGGGCAGACACCCTTCGACGCGATCTTGGCGTCCCCCTTTCCTCCTCTTCCAATCATAGTTTCTTTTTAGTGCACTTCTTCGATTGTTGACTAACCTGGCTTCCCCTTTCGCCGGCTTTCCTCCAGACTGCCATGGCCACGCTTGAGGACCGACAACAGCAGCTCCTGGATGACCCGGACTTATCCATAGTAGAGCCTCACCGCGTCTACTGCAATCGCTGCGATAAGTGGCTCAAACTTGACAAGAATAGGTTGTTCGCTTCCTCCGTCTGGAAGTGCCGCAAAAAAAAAAATCACAGTAAGTATACGCCACGTAGTAATATTTACTTAGCGTGCATATCAATTTATTTTCCCATTCTTGAGTCTAGTAATTTTATGTCATGCAATTTATCTGCCCCGACTCCGCATTTGTTGCAGGACGGGAAACTTATGATTCCGTCTTAGCAAAGAAGTGTCACACCTTCCACGTATATCGCCTTTGGGAGCAAAGGCGAGAGGAAGCCGTTAATCGCCACACCATCTTCTGACAGCACTTTCTATACAGAGCAGGTCACTGGTCCCCCATTACGGATACTCTAATATCTATATTTGTCTTTGTTTTAGGCGCTAAGGATTCTCACTTACTTTCACCTACATAGGAGGTTGAGCAGACCCACTTTGCAAGAGTTGGCCCAGGCAGCTCAACTCCATCGCCCATCATCATGGTGCCCTGCAGATCCTACTGTCGCCGCACCCACGGTCTCGCTGCCTCTTCTTTCCCTGGAATGGATCTCTCCCCACCGCCAAGCCAGATATGAAGCGCTGGTGGCTGAACCCTATGTCGGCCACTTAGAGCCATATTGCGCGTTCTGTACATTGTGCGATGGCTGGGATGACCTATCCTCTCAGACACCGTAAAGCCACGGAGTATGGAAAAGGCACGTAAGAAAAACAGGAAAGCAGTAAGTGTCACCTGAAAGTGGCTGCATAACACCCAGAAACATTTTTAATATCAATGTCTGTCATGCTCCGCTTGGAATGGCTGCATAACACCCAGAGACATTTTTAATATCAATCTATGTCATGCTCCACTTGGAATGATCCTCATGTGTTTTCATGTATTGTAGCAACTGCCTTCAGACTGGTAATACTGAAGATGATTATCATACAATGAATGATCATTCTCACCTAGATTTAAGCACTCATCCAGCTCTCCAAGCTGTGGCTAGTAGTGGACTTGCAGTGGGGTCAGCACAAAC
>QLPG01025676.1:0-17182 GCA_003314385.1 Gomphus sp. MG54 | reverse complement strand
CGAACTGGAGCCCAAGATGGGTGCAACCCAATCAGGATTTTGTCGGTAATTTCGAGATCATCCGGTTTGGGGCCAATAGCTTCTAATCTGCGAGCAACTGTGAGGACTCCTTCAATGAAGTTTGAGATTGAAACAGATGAATCATGGGTGATGGAATAGAATTGTTGGCGTAGGAGTATCCTATTTGTTGCATTGTCCTTTTGGTACTCAGCAACGAGTTTGCTCCAGGCTTCTTTGCCAGACTTTGTGGTGATAATTGGTGAACGGTAGTTGGGGTCAGTGAGAAACCATATGACGGCATAGACCTTTTGGTCGGTTTGATTTCAGGCCAAAGCCTTTTCACCTCCAGGCCTAACGCTATCAATATGACCTCCACAGCCAATCAGCATGAAGTAGGTCTCTATCTCCTTCTGCCACTCATGCCAGTTGGTACCGGTGAGCTTTGGGAGCTGAGGCATAATGGTGCGATCCATGTTGTGAGCGAATGTTGACACAAAAGGTTTTCTCTAACACAAAAGATTGTTTGACACAAAAAAAGCAGATCACGAATAGACAGATCACAAAAGGACAGTTTCAGTGAGACTAGGTGCGACCGGGGCCCATAACCTGTTGGAAATAGAGGCGCAAAAAGTGTATGTCGGGTGACACGTCACGTTGCTACAGGAAAATTTTCTGCAGTGTCTAACTACTTCCAGCGTTCAACGACGTCGGCCTCAACACCTCAACGAAATATTTCAACAGCTTGAACCCCATGTGTGGGTGTCGGCCTGTATCCAAAAGAAGGGGGACTCACAGGTCGAAGCATGAATGTGATTGTTGTACTAGAACTCAGCCAGGGGCAGGAGATTGTCCCAATCATCTTGCCTCTCATTGACGGAGAGGTGGAGGTACTGTTCCAGTTCTTGATTCACCCATTCGGTTTGACTGTCTGTCTGTGGGTAGTAGGCTGTAGAGGCTGCCAGGCAAATGCCTAGTAAGCGGTAGAGTTCCCAGGTGAACTCGCAGATGAATTTGACCCTCTGATCGGACACCACCACCCTCAGCAACCTGTGTAGCTTCCATATGTGGTGTAGGAAAAGTCATGCTGCTCCAGCTGCTGTTACTGTCATGTGAGTCAGTATAAAGTGTGCCCACTTGGACACCGAGTCTACCATGTTCATCATGGCATTGTACCTGTGTGCATTGGGGAGTTCTACTATGAAGTCTGCACTTATGGTATCCCACCATGCCTTGGGGATTGGGAGCAGGTGGAGTTCCCCAGCAGGCTGTTGTCTTTTGGCCTGCATTCATAGGCACAGTTCGCACGTCTTGGTATACTTGCCGATGTACTGAGGCATGTGGGGCCACCAATAGTTTTGGGAGACGAGGTCAAGGGTCTTCTAACGGCTGGGGTGTCTGGCTATCTTAGAGTTGTGGTAGTGGGCTATGATCTGTCGCCAGAGGTCTCCCACATCTGGGACATACACCTTGCCCTGGAAGGTCAACAGTCTGTCGGCCTCTGCCCATTCAGCCGAAACCAACGATCTCCCTCCTGCTTCTCACAGCTTCCTCACCACCTCCATCACCTCATCCTCTAGCTTCCCTTCACCTAGTGCTCTCTTCAGTTCTTGGGTGATTCCCCGCTCCTCTCCCTCCAGTGCTACTCCCTCCAGTGCCTGTATCACAAACAGCTCAGGCCAAAGCAAGACTAGGTTGCTATTGTCACCTGTTCCCAATCCATAGTCTGACTGACATGAGAGCACGTCGGACTTCCACATTGTTACTCCCAGTTGATGCTGCAGATTGAAGTTGAAATGCGAGAGGTAGAAGGACCAACGGGCTTGTTGCCGGTTCAACTTTTTCAAAGATTGGAAGTACTCTAGATTCTTATGGTCAGTCCAGATTTTGACACAGTGCTCAGCGCCCTCTAAGAAGTATTTCCACTCTTCCAAGGCCTAGATGATCGCAAGCATCTCCTTGTCATGGATCTCGTAGTTCTTTTCTACTGGGTAGAGGCTTTTTGAGTAGAAGGCGATTGGGTGCTGCTTGCCATCCTTGTGTGACTGTTGTAAAAGGACCACCCCTGTGGCAATGTCAGAGCTATCTGCTTCTACTTGGTAAGGGCAAGTATCATTGGCGAACCCAAGGATGGGTGCTGTCATGAACTTCGTCTTGAGCCCTTCGAAGGCCGCTTGTTCCATGTCTCCCCACCTCCACTTTGTGTCCTTCTTCACAAGTTTGAACAATGGCCTGGCATGGTGCGAGAACCTCTTGATGAACCTCCAATAAAAGTTGGCGAAGCCAAGGAAGGCCTGGACCTCTTTTCAGTTGGATGGGGTCAGCCAGCCTGTGATGCCTTCTACCTTGACTGGGTCCATCTCTACCTTACCATGAGATATGATGAGGCCTAAGTATTCGATCCTTGTCTGTTCAAACTCACACTTCTCCAGCCAAAGGTAGAGCTTGTGGGCCCTTAATCATTCAAGGACCTTCTGGATGATCCATCAATGCTTTTTGAGAGTCTCGGTGAAGATGAGGAGGTCATCCAGGTACACACACACGTGCCCTTCCATCATGAGGTCCTGAAAGATATCGTTCATCATGGTCTGGAATGTTGCGGGGCTGTTGGTGAGGCTGAAAAACATGACAAGGGGCTTGAAGAGCCCTCAGTTGGTGCAGAATGCTGCCTTCCACTCATCTCCTTCCTTGATCTGCACATTGTTGAACCCCCATCGCACATCCAACTTAGTGAAGTACTTGGCCCCCTGAAGTTGTGCAATGAGTTCCGAGATAATGGGGAGGGGGTATCAGTTCTTCACTGTCATCGCATTAAGCACCCGGTAGTCCTGGACCAGTCGAAGGGAGCTATCCTTTTTCTTAATGAAGAATACAGGGCTTCCCATAGGGGATTTTTAGGGGTGGATATGACCCGTGCAGAGGTTTTCCTGTAGGAACTCATCCAGTTCTTGCTGTTCACTTGGGGAGAGCAGGTACACCTTGTAAGTTGAGAGTTTTGCACCCAGTTCCAGTTCAATTGCATGATCCCACGTCCTCTGCTTGGGGAGAGAATCAAAGGACTCTTTCTCGAAGAGATCGTTGAAGTCCTGGAGATAGGGAGGGATTGCCCCTTTCTCTCTAGGAGGAGTGCTCCGGAGTGCCTGTTTGGCCAGTTGTTTCACAGTTGTGGCTGCTGCAATAGTCCCAATCAGGACATTTGGCAGGGCTACAGTCTCAAAAAGGCAATCACCTGGTTCGAGGAAGGGCACACCGTTGTCAGTGCTTTCATAGTCTTCCGACTCGTCGACTGTCATATTGGCTATGGCAAAGTGTCTGAGTATCAGAAGGAGTGGGGTGCATAATTATTAGCCAGGGAGACACAAGAGGTCCAATCCCTCACAGATCGAGGGACCGGCAAAAAACAAGAGCCGATCCAGGCTGGAGTAGAAGGTCTGCAGCCGCTATGTGAGTGATCATGAACGAATCGTAGGAAAGAGAACGCTTAGGGGTTGGTCATTCGCTGTGGGGGTGCTACGTCGGTGTATTCGTCGAAGCGGCGGGTGGATTGTATATAGTGCAGGGTAGCGGGGATGATCTTGGGGTCGCCCAACAGCCGGCGAAGACGCTCAGGGTCTGAGCATGAGGTACATCTTTATGTGACCCAGCAGTGGGCGCTGTCTGTCTGGGGTAATATCAAATTGATTTCGCCAAATCCAAAATGTGCGCGCAAAGAACCACGACGACTGTTGAGCATCCGGTTGGTTGGTAACAGACGGATCCAGCTTCTTGCACTCTCTGATGTGGCACTTTTGTTGGGGATTGGAGAAAGGGTTGATACATATTGAGTGAATCCCTTTTTTTTTTCTCCAATAGTGTGTTCTCGACAGAAATTTGGGGTCGTTTTCTTGCGTGATGTTAGAGATTAGAGCTCAGTAACATCGCCGACGACCTTCCAGAGCTACTCAGAAAGCGCCTTCCGGTAAATATCGTAGCCCTGAAGGCCAACCGGAAGAAGTCTGTCCTCCAGCGCCGGAGGAGAGTCTGGTCAAAATCGCCCCGATATGCCAAAATGTCCCAAATCGACTCGAAACTGCCGAACCATCAATTTTATAGGACGTTGAGCTCCCTGCCCTGTAGAGGGACTAGCATCCTCATACAACTGCGCACCGGCCATGTGTCCCTCAACTCTTTCCTTAAGAAGATAAAAGTCTCGGCCACAGCCCTATGCAAACAATGCCACCAGCCAAGACTGTGGTGCACTACCTCAAATACTTCAAATGATACACAGAACAGCGCAACCAGCTCAGACACAAGGCAGGAAAGGCCAGCCACTCCATTCATCGGCTGTTGGGCGACCCCAAGATCACCCCCGCTACCCTGCACTATATACAATTCACACGCCGCTTCGACAGATACACCGACGTAGCACCCCCCAGCCAATGACCAAACCATAAACACCTACTCCAACCTGGATCGGCTCTCGTTTTCTGCCGGTCCCCCTATCTGTGAGGGATTGGCCCTCTTGTGCCTCCCCGGCCAATAATCATACACCCCAGTCCTTCTGATATGTTCCCCCTCCCCTTCTGATACTTAGACACTCTGCTATCTGCCATAGCCAATGTATCTCGTAGTAGCAGTGCACCATAAGCGCCTAGCGCTCAGAGCACTATAATTGATCTCTCTCTCAGTAACATCGCGGAAGATCCCTGTTTCACACTTTAGGCTATGTCGAGCACATGTTACCATCATTCATAAATTACATCTATTGTGAGGCTGTGAAATGATATCCATTCCTGTCACCCAGACACGAGTCTTATAAACCATCCTGTCTCATCCCTCAATCCCTCATTCTAACACACGATCCAGTCCTTGTCGATATCACTTTTAGAATGGTCTTTAAACAGAGCAACCATGTCTCACTGCAGCAGGCGACCGATAGGTGATTGTCCTACATTGTCCGGTTTCAGAAAAAAATTATGATCCAGACAGATTGGCCCTCACCCATGTCGAGAATGCTTCCTTGGGTAAGTCCAGGGATAATGTTATGTGACATTGTTGTGATCTTACTTGTTCAAATAGTAGTTATTGTATACGACACACTCCTCACGCTCCATTATGAAAGAAAAAATATCTGGAAGCAAAGGTTTAAATTGGGTTCACTCCTCTGCATATTGACTCGCTACTCAGTGGTTGTGGACCTCATGATGAAATCAATAATAAACAGTCTCCCAACATCAGATATCAAGGTCAGTAGCTCTACACATGGATTGTATAGAGTTCACATCTTAAGGGTCTAGTAAGATCCTCATGATTTTTAAGACGGAATCTGACATCAACACAGTCTATGCCAGGCCTTGG
This sequence comes from Gomphus sp. MG54, assembly GCA_003314385.1. NCBI lineage: Eukaryota > Fungi > Basidiomycota > Agaricomycetes > Gomphales > Gomphaceae > Gomphus > Gomphus sp. MG54. The sequence goes on along the minus strand of QLPG01025676.1, from coordinate 11,848 downwards.
TTCACGTAGACAATTGTGTGTTTATTCTTGTCGTTATAGGAATACAAGGTGACGATGGCTCTCGATTTCCACTCATAAATTGATTTATGTATATTACCAGGGCTCTTACTGGCACGGGCATATGAAATTTCCAGGCTTAGGACGCTGACTGTTTTGATGCTTGGTCCTTTTTTTATTGGCAGCGTTGTGTCTATCGTGGTATGTATTGCATGTTCTCGCTTGATCATCACCAACAATACTTGTGCTGCATCCTATAGATTTTTGCAACAGTAAACAATCATGCACCAACTAAGATGGACATGAACAACCTTCAATTGTGAGTAATATTGATTGTATTCCTTCACATGTCTATTCACAAGATCTTCAGAAGCGAGGCTTCCCTCTTTTTCTCAAATCTGTTTCACTACTCATCCATTCTCTAGTCAACATGATTCAACATATAATTTTCATTATTTTGGACAAAGTCGTCATCCCAATGATGCTTTCAAATCCACTGGAAACCCCCTGAGGCAGTTCAGGGAGTTCCTAACAACCCAAACGAAATCATTAACTCAGGTTTTCCTTGAGCAAAGTATGTATCTCAGTATTATATTTTATTTCAGCTAATTATTTAAAGGTGTGCTACGATACGGGTATTTGGTTGAAAACCGTTTTCCCAAACCTACGTCTAATGAACAGCCAGATTTGTGCTCACGGTAACACTGGCACCCACCATCATAATGAAGGTATTCCTCAATGACATCTTGCATACGGTTGTCTGAGCAATGATTATGACAGGTCTTAAGAGTAAATAATTTGTTGGATATGGTGTAAACACCAAATTAATCATATGTGAATAGCCTACAATTGCCCATATTCTCACACCTCTGCTCGACAGGTCAGGGTCCCCCAATACACCTATTTGATTCAAATGACTGATATCTCATATAGCCTATCTGTCATCATCATCTGTCGAATTCATTTGGACCTCCAAGAGAAGAATTCACTTTCCAATAGCACCATCCACTCTTCACCGCATACCATCGACAGCTTCCGTGCAACTACACGACGGATCTACGATGACATTATGGATGAATTCAGTGGCCTGAGCCTCACGGAGTCGCTTGACACTGGAATTCTCTCGTCGAACGAAATGGAGCTCAAGGATCTCCCCGTATCCAATACAGATTGGATTGACCTCGATGAGTATCCATGGGCCGGCAGGAGCTTAGGAGAGTTGAAGAATACACCTACGGTATCGCAAAATTCAAGTAAGCCCTTTTCGTTATTTCAGCTGTGGAAGGTTGTTTCAATTCTGTGATGATCCAATCTCCAACCAGCTGTGGTTGAACAAATGTAGATACATTGGAAAGGGGATGACCATTCATGTATTGGAGAAACAGAAGCAGTATGATCACATTGACTGCGAGTTTAGGATGATATCTAAACTTTATAGATTTATCATTGTGTGGACTGACCGTTTGTTATAGATAGCTGTCATTAATTATACTGTATTTACAGCAATTTATGTTCAAGAACTCTGCCAATTGTATGCTATGTAGGCTCTTATGCAAGCTCTTTCTCAAAGAAGAGTTTAATCCATTGAGAATGAAAAATAAAAAATAATGTTGATTTTTCTTTCAGACCCAATCCAGCTTCTGCTGGAGTAGTAAGGAAACCAAAAGCAAGCAAACCAAGCAGGGCTCCAAATTATGAATTGATCACAAACTATACAAAAGGAAATGAAATGTACAAGTTTTGACCAGTTAAGTTTGATTAGCTAGTTGATAACACTCAATTGAGCATGGTGCTAGAAGTGTTCCAAACTTGAGTGCTTGTTTATCTAGGCGAATGTCCCGGGTAACTATGTAAGGAGGGTTATTTAGAGAGTATATTGGTCTTATATCTATCTAATATATTTTTGTTTTTATTGTGTTTTATTGTAGGCAGCCCTCCGCGATGCGAAAGTTTTGAGTCCGACTAAGCGCCGACCCAGGGAGGCGGCTACGGGGGGTGCGCGAGTAGACGACAGTCGCTTGTGAACGACTCTGGTATGATCAGCGTGTGATACCAGCGTGAGTTTCTTTTGATATGTATCAGGAATTCTTCCCAGTGTGTCCGGACAACTTTTTTATTGCCCTGATGGAACTAGCCCGATATGGCTCGATGTCACGTGTGGTCATGTAACAGTATTTGTGAGTATGTAGGGGGCCGAGTGACCGCCTGACAATGATAGTCTCTATGGAGGAATGCGAGTAAACTGTTGCAACTTTGGATGTGGCTGACTACTTGGAGGGACAGCGTCAGCCTTGTGCATGGAAGCATAAGGCAGGAATGAGCTAGGGGTTAAATACAAACTCAGCTAGGCACTATAGTAGTTGCTAATTAAAGTACTAGTAGCTTCTATTGCTTGTAATTAGTCCCCAATGTTGGAAATGCAAACCGCTACGCCTGAAATCCCCAATTAGTAAGCAAGGCCATTATTGGCCATTTTAGGTCTTGTGCAGCCAGCAAGACATTCTTTTTATTCCATTTTTAAATGATTTATTGTCTTCAAAGATTATAAGTAGTTACAGTCTATGTACAGTTTCCCTCAGTGGTTTGACATCATGTTAAATCCGTGTGTCGGTGCTTAGCTAGAGGCTTCCGGAAGGGTTTCTGGAGGGTTCCAAATGGTTTCTGAAGGGGGGTTTGTACTCTGGGGATGGAGGGACTAAAGGTCGCAGGTTTGGGATTGGAATCGGAATGGGGACAGAAAGATGGGAAGCGCTGGGGGTCTTGGAACTGTTCATGGTATAGGGCGGTACAAGTGGTTTGAGGTCGCAGGGACTTGGCTTCAACTTATGTGTTGTGCCCTCCTTGATCATCTGTCCCTAATTTTGGAAAGTCAGAAAGTTTACTGGAACTCAATCGGAAACTACGACACAGAATTAAGTCGACATTTGTACTGGCAAATAGTCCAGTTGACTGGTGACTTATATACATGTATCTAGTCTTGTACTATCTTTTGCTGAGTAAAGACAAGGGGGAAAGAGAGTACAAGGGGCAATATAAAATGAAGAACAAGGGAGTGAGGTACACGATGATCCTGTGCGTCATCTATCAAAGGAGCGGAACCTTGACTTTGGAATCTTCGGAGGTTCAGAAACATAGAACCTTGGATTGCGGCATCGGAATATCAGAAAGCGGTTATTCAGACTTTGAGTGGTCAGAAAGGTCCTGGAAATGGTGCAGGTGGTTGTGGGGTTTAATGTGGGTTCATTTGGCAGCATGGGCCATAACACATCATGCAAACACTGAGATATATTGTCATATAGTCCAGTTATTCTTACACCCAATTCCAACACACCCCCTCAAGCATAGAAGCGTACACTTGCTAATTCTCATAACCATGAAACCATTGCCAACTCAACCTATTGCCTGTATCAGCATTCCCTCTGGCTCACAACAAAGTGTCGGGTTGCTATCCTCAGGCTCTATGCTCTTTGGCTCTCTGGCTCTGCAGGATCTCTAGCACCTCAGTCTTCCAGATTGTCACAACTGGCATCAATAGTGAACTTGAGTGACATCACTTCATCAAAATGAAGGCTTGTGTCAATAGTAAGTGGATCTATATGAGGAAGATAATGCAAATGGCGTGTGTAGAAATTGACATGCAGGATTCCCTGGCATTGTCTCAGTGATCTTCTGCATCCTAGCTGCCTCTGTTATTGATACTACAGTGCACCACCATATGGTCTGCCTGCGCCATGTCTCCTGCAAGGTCCATTATGTCTGTCCTGGCCCCTTGTGCATGCATCACTGTCCTCGCGTGGTCTCTGGTTGGTTCTTCATGTTTCTCAGGTCATGCCTAGGCTGCTGCATATGCCCGTGGTGCATCGTTGATTCGAGTTATGTGCTGCAGGGTCATAGTTGTAAGTACCGTGCAGTATGGCCTTGCATGTTGTGTGCATTCTGGCTGCTTTTCGTGAATGGGAACCACCTGCAAGTACATTTGCCGTCTGGCCTTCGGTCCATCATGTTTAGCATCCCAATAGACTGCGGCAAGGCTGTGATTAATGGGTGCCACCTGTGGCTCAGTTCCAGGTCAATTCCCAGTATTTCCAGGGCCCATAACCTGTTGTAACTTTGGATGTGGCTGACTACTTGGAGAGACAGTGTCAGCCTTATGCATGGAAGCATAAGGCAGGAATGAGCTAGGGGTTAAATACAAACTCAGCTAGGCACTATAGTAGTTGCTAATTAAACTACTAGTAGCTTCTATTGCTTGTAATTAGTCCCCAATTCCAACATAAGCTTGTAGTTAAATTGTACTACACTCAATGAAGTGTTCCCATTCAATCTGGGGATGTGAGTGATGATGACGAAGGTAGTAGCCGGGTATAATGACACGAGCAATTCAGACTTCATCAATTATGACAATAAGCAGTGTTCTTTGAGTGCGAGACTAGCTTGTTATTATCCATCTATCTATCCTTTATAGAGAACTTGAGTCCTGAATATAATCTCCTGCATAACTACTCTGAGATGGCATCCATATGTGGTTAACCTGATGTGGGTCACTGTGTCTCCAATCTATTTTCATCCACCCTGTTCATGTGGTTCAAATCAATGTGAAAATACTTCTTCCTGCTTCTTGTAGTGCCCTCAATTTCCATATCAATGTCATGCCCTGTTCTCTGCCAGTAAGTGTACATCACCTGCATATATGCACCCTGGATGGGTCCTCTTTCACTCCCTAGCCTATGAGTGGTACACCTCTCTGTCTCTACATGTCCTATGACCTATTTCTGCCCTATAGATCCTACTCCAGGTGTGTCTGTTTCCTTTTCGTCCCCTATATCTCTTTCCCTCAGTGGGCACCTAGCATATAGGCCACTGTGTCTCGATCCACCATCTCTTCATATATGTGTGGTACTTCTGTATGTACTTTTGGAGTAGGCAGTTTATGTGCTATGCCATCCAAACCTTGTAGGGTCTCTCATTTCAGAGGGCAAGGTTTACACAAGTGAGCAAGGTATCTTGCTTGATATTCTGACTATAGAATAACTAATTTACATACAGGTTTTATACTAATTATTGGGGAGCACTCCTAGGGAGTTGTCTAAAGGTTTCTGTTCTCTTTTCTGGATTGGATTAGCATTACAATATCCAAACATCTCCTCTCGAGAAATCCCACTTAATCAGTCTTATTGGACAACCAAAAATATATATAATAAAATTTAGCTAGCCAATTAAGAGTGAATTACATATAGCAATTCACTCTTAATTCACATTTGATACAAGTCCAAGGAAAAACCAAAAGCAACCATATTCTCACCTTTTGTCACGACCATGCATCGTGCTTTGACTTACTCAGCAGTACCAACCAACCAACCCCTATTCACATCATTCCACAGCGTACAGTTTTGGTTCGGTACGCCCGGTTTATCACCCGGTTCATTATCCTTTTCCCCAACCCCTATTCTTTGTCATCCCCACACTCCCTTCCTTTCCCCCTCACTCGTTTACCCACGGAACATTCACTATTCCCTATCACTCACTCACGGCCCTATTGTTTTATTCTCGGCCATTCCTTATTGTTCTATTTCTTTCCCACAATCTCACCGCTTACATTTCATTGTCTTACCCTCTCATTATTCTATTCTAATCGTTGTGGACTATACCTCCACATGGTCTTCATACCTTATTCTTTTTTCCATGTCTTATGCCACCCTTATTCCACATTCCGCCTCCCAGCCTATATAAGTAGTTGATACGTGTACATAGTTCCCCAGTCTGAGTATCAACTAGGCTTATGCCTCCCTACTCTCCTCCTTCTGTTCAGAAGTCCTTGCTCAGGCCGACATCCTCGGCATTTGCCTGAGTATCTGTTCTCGTTACAAGTTAGTGGCACGCACCGGAGGCAGGGCGCAACACACGAGTACGTTGAAGCCAAGCCACCCTGACCGGCCTGCAGGACTTGGCCGGTTCCGACAGTATCCTCGGTAGTACCGAGTCCTGACACCTTTATATATGTGAACCCACAATGTACAACAATATTGGTACCAATTATCAAATATATGGAAAAGGTGTCAAGCCCCCGATTCCAAGCTCTGGTTCACTTGGTAGTACCGACGGAACAACCCTTGCCTCTTAGTCCCACACACCAGTGACAAGTCATCCCTCGCCAGTACATGGTCTCAGTCTGGTACATTTGGCTCATCATTTGGTTCACTTTCCTCATCCTGTCCCCTCTATCCTTTGTCATTCCTTCATTCCCCTTCTTTCCCTGTCCTTCCCCTTGCCTGTTTACCCTCAGGATATTCACTCTTTGTTGCCACTCAGCAGTGGCCCTATTGTTTTATGTTTTGGCCACTCCCATTGTTCTATTCTCACTCACTCTTTTGTCCTCGGCCATACTTTATTGTTCTATTATCATCCACATTCCTTGTTCTATTCTCGATCATTGTGGACAATACCTCCACATGATTCTTCATACCTTATTGTTCTCCATTCCTTGGGCCACTCTGTTCCACATCTCACTTATTAGCCTATATAAGTAGCCAATGTATGTAGATGGTTCTTCATTCTGGAAATCAACTAGGTTTACACCTTCTTGTCCTCCCTTCTCCTGTCCCAAGTCCTTTACCTGGGCCGACACTCTCGGCACTCTCCTGGGTATTCCTCTGTCCCAAATCAGTGGCACGCATGGGAAGTAGGGCGCAATGCACGAGCACATTGAAGCCATGCCACTATTCCCAGCCTGCAGGACTTGGCCACTCCTTGGCATTTCTGGAGCCTGACAAAAGGGCACTAGATTCCTGGGCTCATATAATACTAATATTTTATGACTTGACCAGTCATAAGAGTACCTGCTGTAGGAATATTTCTATTCTTTTTCTATTTAAGTCCAGGGGCCAGGTGCTTATTCTATTGCTTTTCTGTGGGATTCTGCAGGGAAATCTGATGAGTGCACAGCTGGTAGGGGGTCATAAGTCAGATGGTTGGATTGCTGCAAGGTGGGTGGGAGACAGAGGTAGATGGATGGATGGACAGACAACAAAGCACTGGTACTTAAGGGTGGGTGTTATGGCCCATGCCACCAATAAACCCACATTAATCTCCACAACCACCCACACCATTTCCGAGACCTTTCCGATCGCTCAAAGCCCAAATAACCGCCTTCTGAATTCTGATGTATCAATCTGAGGTTCCGTGTTCCCAAACCTCCAAAGATTCCAAAGCCAAGGTTCTTCTCCTTTGATAAACAATGCGCAGGATCATCATATACCTCACTCCCTTGTTTTTCGTTCTGTATTGCCCCTTGTACTCTCTTCCCCCCCTTGTCTTTACTCAGCAAAGTTAGTACAAAGACTAGATACATGTATATAAGACACTAGTCGACTGGACTATTTGCCAGTATGAATATTGACTTAATTCTGCATCGTAGTTTCCGATTCAGTTCTGGTAAACTTTCCGACTTTCTGAAATTAGGGACAGACGATCGAGGAGGGTGCAACACATAAGTTGAAGCCAAGTCCCTGCGACCTCAAACCACTCGAACCACCCTATACCATGAACAGTCCTAGACCCCCCAGCACTTCCCATCTTTCTGCCCCCTTTCCAATTCCAATAGTGAACCCGTGATCTTTAGTCCCTCCACCTCTGGAGTACAACCCCCCCCTTGGAAATCATTCAGAACCTCTGGAAACCCTTCTGGAAGCCTCTAGCTAAGTGCTGACACATGGGTTTAACAGTATATTTGTACTCACACTCCTGATCATCATAAAGCATGAGACCTATCAAGTGTTTGCAAGCCCTACAGACAATCAACCTGGTGTCTGCCCACCGTGCATCCATCCCTCGAGAACTGTCTGCCCCCGGACCAAGTTTCCAGATGCCTCAGACCCCAGCACACCCTCCGGAACCTTCATCTGACTCCAGATTCTTGGACGCAGACCAACACCTGCATCCAAATATGACCAATCGGTTCCTCATGAACCACCCCCCAGCAACTCGACAATTGTTGCCCTTGGAGATGCAATCCAGTTCAGGACCATCCTCAGCAGTGCTGTCAACCTCATAGGCACCACCCCCTTTCGCATCTCCCCCCTACATACCACCACCCTTTGCACCTCTGCCCATGGCATCACTGCCCGTAGCACCACCACTCGTTGCACCACCACCTGTTGTACTTCTGCCTGCTGCACTACCCCCCGTCGTCCAACCCCATGTTGTACCACCCACCACAGCACTGCCACCTCCTGCACACCCAGGAGGGGCCCCCACCTTAGGACCCAACATTGTGTCCGATCTCACTCAGGCCCTCATTATGCTGGCAAGCAACTTAGCCAGCCCCAGAAGATCAGCCCCCCATGCTGCCAAGGTCTGGGATCTAGATACCTTTGACGGATCCGATTCAAGGAAGCTACAAGCCTTCCTAGTGCAGTGTAGTCTGAACTTCTGTGACTGCCCTGATGCTTTTGACACCAACAGCACCAAGGTAAACTATGTACTGTCATACCTGACCAGTACTGCCCTAGACTGGTTTGAACCAGCCCTTTCTACCCCCAACGAGCCAGACTGGCTCCATGACTATGATGAGTTCATAAATGAACTCAAAACCAACTTTGGCCCCCATGACCTGGAAGGAGAGGCCAAAGCAGACCTCAAGAACCTCTGCATGTGCAATAACCAGGGTATCACAAAATATGTAGTTGAATTCAATCGACTAGCCACCCACGTCCACTGAGATGACACTGCACTTCACCGCCAGTTCTACAATGGACTCCCTGGCAGGATAAAGGACGAGATCTCTAGAGTAGGAAAGCCCCACTCCCTACTCCAACTCCACCTCCTGTCCCAATCCATGGATGCCTGGAGCGACGATTGGAAATTGCCAGAGAGCCCCCTCTACCTGGAACTTCGACCACCCCTATGACAGAGGGAGGACCCCTATGACCATGTATTTAGCCCCTAACATGGGGAATAAGACGGCCAATTCAGGCTAACCTGCGACCCTGTCCAGTGACAGCAGGACTACCATGGATCTTTTGTCCAAAATCAGAAAAGATGGAAAACTTACACCACAAGAACAGCAATGTGTCAGCAACAACAAGAGCTTCAATACTGGAGAGCAGAGGAGGGAAATGAGCAATGATACTTGTCGGTGTATTGACCAGCTCAAGACTGAGGTTTAACTAATTACCTAAGAACTATACATATGGTCTGGCAGAGTAGCGGAGTCCAATAACAAGTAATAGAGAAAGGAGTGGAGAAATCATGACATTACCCCCCCTTTTAAGGTCAATGTCCTCATTGATGATGCATGCATTGCTTGTCTACTGAGTGATCCAAAGTACCGGATTGGAGGGGCAGGTGCTTGTTTGGTATAAGCACCTATGTCACTCGTTCATTATCCCTCCCACTCATGGTCTTGTCCGACAGAGGTGGTGAGAAGAAGTAAACAACCCCTGCACTCGTCCTAGCCGTTGTGCCAGCATGCACAATTGGTGGGGCATCCTTTTTGCGAGAAGAAGGTAAGGCAGGGGTTGCATTAGTTAGTCTTCCTGTTGCGCTGGCATGTGTTCAACCTCCCTAGACCAAGACCCTCTGGAGCTCTCTGCTAGCCATGGATCCCTTTCTTGTTGTGCCAGTGTGCACGACGATTACAGGTTGTTTCTTCATTGTGCCGGCATGTGTGGCGACTCATTTTTCTTTTTCTTTTACAGGTTTTTTCATCGTTGTGCCAGCATGTGCGGCAACTCAATCTGTTTTGTTGTGCCTGTGTGGGTTCACGCCTGCACACCTGTCGCATTCGCAGTCGCACTCACCATTGCATATCGGTGTACCACCCTTGCACCTGCACCCGCCGCCCTCGTACCATCCTAACACCTGCACCTGCCCCCACACCCCTATGCATACTTGCATCCGCCACTCTCGTGCCTGCGCACCTGTTGTGCTGTGCCCGTCATCGTGTACCGGTGCACCTCCCTTGTGCCTGCGCACCTCCCTTGTTCCTGCACACCTGTTGCGCCTGCCATCGCGGTGCACCACCCTTGCACCATCCTCACATGCGCCTGCTGCCCTCGCGCCATCCTCACATGCATCCACCGCCCTCACGCCATCCTTACATACACCCGCCACTCTTGCACCATCTCACACACACCCACCGCCCTCGCATCTGTCACGCCGGCCATCGCATACCGGTGCACTGCCCTTGCACCTGCACCCACACCTGCACCCGCCGCCCTCGCACCATCCTAACACCTGCACCTGTCCCCACACCCCTATGCGCACCTGCATCCGCCGCTCTCGCGCATGTTCCGCTGCACCTGCACTCGCACCTGTGCCCACTGTACCTGCACCTGCACCTGCACTCGCTGTCCACACCTGTACCTGCACCCGCCGCTCACACCTGCGCCTGCACCCACCGTTTGCACCTGCACCCACCGTTCACACCTGCACCCGCACCCTCCACTCGCACCTGCCTGCATTTGCATCTGCACATCTGTTGCATTCATGCCTGTCGCCATCGTGCACTTTGTCGTGTCGATCCACTGCGTCACACTCGCTGTCACACACTTCGTTGTGTTGACCTGCCACGCTGACCACCACCCCACATGCAATGGCCTTCCGCATGCTGCTCACTCCTCACTCATGCATCCATGTCATCTCATCATGTGACACCACTTCTGGGTTTGGTATGGGCAAAAGGGTAGTCTGTGGAAGATGTGGCCTATGTGTCTGGGTGCAGCTGGGAATTGCCTGTGGAACTCTTCTGTTTTCTGTCTTGCATTCCTCATATTCTTCCCTGGCACCCACGAATTCTCTTCTCTGGGGTACCCAACCCATTTCACCAGATACTGCAGCACTCCTCTATGCATTCTGGAGTCCAGAACTTCCTCTACTTCATACTCTACTCCTTTTGGTGTCATCACTGGTGGAGGGGGTGTTGGCTTTTGTTGTATAGAGGATGTGGGTGTTTGGGCAGGGTGCAGCAGGACAGTATTAAATACAGGATGGATGTTCTTCCAATTGGGGGGTAGTCGTAGTTTATAGGCATGTTCTCTCACTTTTGCCACAATTGGGAATGGGCCATAACATCTGTCTTCTAGTTTTTTTGAAGGTTGGTCAATGGTGACATTAAGGCCTTCCAGGTAAACCTTGTCCCCTATTTGATATTGTGGTACATCTTGCCTTCCTTTGTTATAATACTTCTTCATGTCTGATGCTGCCTTTTCTAGTGCTGCTGCTGCCTCTTCTCTTATTCTCTTCATCCTTCTCTCAAACACATCTGCCACCTCTGTTTCTGCCTCCCATCGTGGCTCTGTGGACTTCCTTGGATGCTTTCCATAGTTTAAGTAGAATGGAGAATACCCTGTCGACACTTGGATCTTGTCATTATAGCTGAACTCTGCCAATGGCAACCATTCCACCCAGTCATCCTGTTGATGGTTGACAAACAGCCGTAGATACTGCTCTACCTCTTGGTTGATGCGTTCTGTTTGTCCATCTGTCTGGGGATGATAGGCAGTTGAAGGGTTCATCTTTATTCCTAGCAGTCAGTATAGGTCTTTTGTGAACTTTGAGATGAATTGAGAGCCCCTGTCACTGATCACCACTTCTGGGAGTCCAAAGTCTCTCCACACCATGTCTCTGAAGATCCTTGCAATCCCTTCTGATGTGACCTCTCCATTTGTTGGTGCCAATCTAATTCGTTTGGACAGTCTATCCACCACCACCATAATTGCATCATATCCCAGGCTTTGTGGTAATTGGGTGATGAGGTCCACTAATATGTACTGCCAAATCCTTGTTGGAATTGAATTTGGAGCTAGAGTCCCCCTTGGTTTTGCTGGGAATGTCTTTGTTTGTTGACACCTAC
>QLPG01025669.1:0-13373 GCA_003314385.1 Gomphus sp. MG54 | reverse complement strand
GCGGCATTGCCATTCTTGTGGTATAAGTTTTCTATCTTTTCCGATTTTGGACGAAAGATTCATGGTCGTCCTGCTGCCACTGGATAGGATTGTGGGTTGGCCTGAATTGGCCATCTTATTGCCTGTGTTAGGGGCCAAATACATGGTCATGGGGGTGCTCCCTCTGTCATAGGGGTGGTCGAAGTTCTGAGTGGAGGGGGGCTCTCTGGCAATTTCCAATTGTCGCTCCCAGTAGCAGGTGTTGATGGATTGGGACAGGAGGTGGAGTTGGAGTAGGGAGTGGGGCTTTCCCACTCTGAAGATCTTGTCCTTGATCCTGCCAGGGAGTCAGTTGTAGAACTGGCGACAAAGTGCAGCATCGCCCTAGTGGATGCGGGTGGCTAGTCAACTGAATTCAACTACATATTTCATGATGCGCTGATTATTGTGCATGCAGAGGTTCTCAAGGTCTGCTTCGGCCTCTCCTTCTGGGTCATGGGGGCCAAAGTTGGTTTTGAGTTCATTCACAAACTCCTCATAGTCATGGAGCCAGTCTGGCTCATTGGGGGCAGAAAGGGCTGGTTTGAACCAGTCCAGGGCAGTACCAGTCAGGTACGATAGTACATAGGTTACCTTGGTGCTGTCGGTGTCAAAAGCATCAGGGCGGTCACAGAAGTTCAGTCTACACTGCACTAAGAAGGCTTGTAGTTTCCTCAAATCGGATCCGTCGAAGGTATCTGGATCCCAGACCTTGGCGGCATGGGGGGCTGATCTTCTGGGGCTGGCTAAGTTGCTTGCCAGCATAACAAGGGCCTGAGTGAGATCGGGCACAATGTTGGTTCCTAAGGTGGGGGCCCCTCCTGGGTGTGCAGAAGGCGGTAGTGCTGTGGCAGGTGATGCGACATGGGGCTGGATGACGGGGGGTGGTGCAGCGAGTGGAGGTACGACAGGTGGTGCAACGAGTGGTGGTGCTACAGGCAGTGGTGCCACGGGCAGAGGTGCAAAGGGTGGTGGTATGTAGGGGGGAGATGCAAAAGGGGGTGGTGCCGATGATGTTAATGACGCTGCTGAGGATGGTCCTGAACTGGATTGCATCTCCAAGGGTGATGATTGTTGAGTTGCCAGGGGGTGGTTTATGAGGAATGGGTTGGTCATATTTGGATGCAGGTGTTGGTCTGCGTCCAAGAATCTGGAATTGGATGAAGGTTCTGGAGGGTGTGCTGGGGTCTGAGGCATCTGGAAACTTGGTCTAGGGGCGGACAGTTCTCAGGGGACAGATGCATGGCGGGCAGACACCAGGTTGATTGTCTGTAGGGCTTGTGAACGTGTGATAGGTCTCATGCTTTATGACGATCAGGAGTGTGAGTATGAATATACTGTTAAATCCACGTGTTGGCACTTAGCTAGAGGCTTCTGGAAGGGTTTCTAGAGGTTCCAAATGATTTCTGAAGGGGGGTTCATACTCCGGAGGCAGAGGGACTAAAGGTCATGGATTCATGATTGGAATCGGAATAGGGGCAGAAAGACAGAAAGTGCCGGGGGGTCTAGGACTGTTCATGGTATAGGGTGGTTCGAGTGGTTTGAGGTTGCAGGGACTTGGCTTCAACTTATATGTTATGCCCTCCTCAATCATCTGTCCCTAATTTCAGAAAGTCAGAAAGTTTACCAGAACTGAATTGGAAACTACAATGCAGAATTAAGTCGATATTCATATTGGCAAATAGTCCAGTTGACTAGTGACTTATATACATGTATCTAGTCTTTGTACTATCTTTGCCAAGTAAAGACAAGGGGGAGAAGAGAGTACAAGGGGCAATACAGAACAAAAAACAAGGGAGTGAGGTACGTGATGATCCTGAACATCATTTATCAAAGGAGCGGAACCTTGGCTTTGGAATCTTCGGAGGTTCGGAAATGCAAAACCTCAGATTGATACATCGGAATTTGGAAAGCGGTTATTCAGGCTTTGAGTGGTCAGAAAGGTCCCAGAAATGCTGCGGGTGGTTGTGGGGTTTAATATGGGTTTATTGGCAGCATAGGCCATAACATGACTATAGGGTGACTCATAACTTCCACAGGCTTTCAGGACTTTCCATTCCTTTCCACACCCTTCCACTAATTTCAGGAAAGTCTTGCCTTATCGGGGAGTTACATAATCAGCTTAGAATTAGTATATATAAAGACTAGTTCTGTAGCATAAAAAGTAACTTTTAATCAATCTTACTCTTATCCATAATCCACTGGATTATCTAGTGCAGCTAGCACTCTTATATAAGTTGGTCCGAAGACCACTTAGGTACATTGGTCCAAAGACCAGTTGCCACCCTTTCCGTCAAGAGGTCTGAGGACCAATTGGCAAACAAAAGGTTCATTCCAAAGAGTGAAGTTCACACTTCTATCAAAGTGAAAGGTTCTCGGCTATATCAGAAAAGGTATGCAAAAACATAGTAAAAGAACTAAACCCAGATCATATAGAACATCAAGTGGAAATAATCCTAGACAAGGGTAAAACTAATAGTTTACGCTCATAAACTATTATTCCTACACGTAATTGACAAGGTACCTGCCAAGGCCCCCTCTAAACAATTCTTTTTGGACAACAACCCGGACTGGCATTCACTTGCTATCGTCTTGTCAGAGAACTTGATTAGGCTTTATTCACACCAAAGTTTTGTCACACTTCTTGGGTTAAATCATCAACAGTTCCAAAACAGGGATCTTCTGGCCATCTCCAGGGACCACCATGCTAGGATGATATCTCTTGGTTAGGGTGCTTACATTGACACCATCCTCAAGCATTTTGATATGACAGACAGCTATGGAGTTACTACTCCTCTTGACCCCAATGTCATCCTATCTGATGCAATGTGCCCTACAACTGAAGAGGAGAAGACCATGATTGTCAGGATCCCCTACCTTGCTGGTGTTGGCTCGCTGATGTATGCATCAATGGCTACATGTCCCAACATCAACTTTGCAACTAATAAACTTAGCCAATTCAACTCCAATCCAGGACATGCCCACTGACAGCACTGCAATGAGTCATCTGCTACCTTAAACAGACTCACAATCACAGACTCACCCTTGGTGGCCCCAACAATATCAATCTCCAGGGCTACATGGACTTGGACTTCGCAGGATGTGTCAATACTCATCATTCTACATCTGGTTATGTTTTCACACTTGGTCTAGGATCCATTTCCTGGAGTTCAAAATGCCAGGCAGTTGTGACCACATCCACATGTGAAGCAGAATATGTTGCAAGCTGTCATGCAACAAAGGAAGCAATGTGGTTGCATTGGCTCTTACAGATGCTTGGTCACCGACAGTCCACATCTACAATTTACAGTAACAACTCTGGCCCAATTGCCCTGACCAAAGACCCCACCTTTCATGCCCATTCAAAGCACATTGACATACAATTCCACTATACCCGTGAACGTGTTGTCGACAATGATGTCACTTTCTGCTACTTGCCCACCGCTGATATGCTTGCCGACATTTTGACAGAGGCTCTACCTCGCGCCCACCATGAGAAGTTTACTGCCATGCTTGGAGTATGTCCTGCGCTGTGACGATCATGTCGATATCTCAGCCAGGGGGAGTGACTGTGGACATCTATTTTTTCGCTGACTACACCAGTCAAACTGTTGTCACAGCGAGGGGGAGTGTTGAAAGTGGAATAAATCCATATTCTCTGTTTTTCTTTGTTACTATATTTGACTTTTCCATACCTTCGGTCCACAGTCCCCATCCCTATCAGAGTGGCCGTAGAAAGGTTTTCATCTCAGTCGTTTACCCACATCGACTGAGGTGAGATATACTTCGTTCTCGTCTATTCCTGTAACTTACATATCATATGTCGTACAGCTAATCCTGTACAGACTTCAACACTGATCCTGTACAAACTCCAACACAGATCAGACTGTACCATCATGTCCTGACATGGCCTGGGGGGTATGATAACGCTTAGAAGAAAATTGCATCCTGACAGGCATCAGGAATAGTACAACTCGATTTTCGGATTCTTCTCGTGGCAAGTCACGTGATTAGGGTAGTGCGTGCGTGTGTATGGTGCTTCGCATTCTTAGGCCCATCCGCTCTTCGTTACAATTGACATTCTCATTCTCAAGTGAATATATATCACGCAGAAATATAATATCTCACCATCGGTATACTCATATGGCTCCTGTCTTGTGGACTGGCAATGCATACCCTCCAGCGCGCCGATCAGAGCATCACGATACATGGAAATCAGAGAAACATGGTCAAGTCAAGGTGCATGACCCTTATGAATGGTTAGAGTCAAATTCAGAAGAGACAGACAAGTGGGAACTTTAATCCATTCTTTTGGGGTTCCACCTTCGCTGATGCAAGTCAGATGGATTGATGCCCAAGTGGAACTTATTTCTAAATTCTTGAACGGAGTTCCGAATAGGCAAATGATGGAAAACCGACTTACACAAACTACCGACTATGCCAAGGTGATACAGACTCAAAACACTGACAGAAAGCTCAATTCATCTGATTGTGTCATTATCGCCGTAGTTCTCTGCTCCTTCTCTGAAAAAGGACGGACGTTGGTACTGGCAATTCAACAGTGGCCTTCAGGCTCAATCGGTCGTCTATCGGTCGAAGAATTCAGAGCTTCCAGACTTTTCGCGGAATACTGACTACAATGCCGTCAGCGAAATCTTCTTCGATGTACGCTGCTATAGATCTATCGCCATACATCCTTCGAGTAATTAACAATTTATAGCCCAACCTATTGTCATCCGACGGAACTGCTGCTCTATCCACAACTGCATTTTCGCCTTCCGGAGAATATTTTGCCTATGGAATATCCCTCTCCGTTCGTCTCAATCTCATATCGTATCTGGAGTTAATGTAACTCCTGTGTGATTAACCAGGGCTCTGACTTTTCTACCGTCTATGTTCGGCCTACTTCCAAGCCTTTCGATAAGGCGATCGAGGATCCATTGAACAACGATCCCGGAAAACTTCCTGACCAGATCCGATTCTTCAAGTTCTCTAGTATTACTTGGACTCATGATAACAAAGGATTCTTCTACCAGGTAGCTTCTATTTGAACTAAACTACGTGTCATTCAAAAAAAATTGTTGCAGAGATTCCCTTCTCGAGAGGAGCATGGGGATGCAACTGAAGACCTCGCAGGGACTGAAACTACCCAAGACCTAGATGCAAAGCTTTACTATCACAAAGTAGGGACATCTCAATGTTTGTGCACCATTCTACCTCTCTTCCTGTGTGATCTCTGATCTATCTCGTCTTCTGTGCATCACAGCGGATGATGTTCTTGTTGTGGAAGATGCTGAGAATCGGGAATATATGTATGGTGTAGAAGTGAGTGAGGTAGACGGAAGATACCTCATGCTTTCTATTTCTCGCGATACCTCACAGGTAACCTTTCATGCATGATATACTAGCATGACAACGTTGATATTCGTTATTTGTATCACAGAAAAACAAATTCTGGATAGCAGACTTGACCGAGAATGATATCGGACCAAACATGAAGTGGAACAAGATCATAGACGACTTCGACGCGGCATACGACTAGTTGGTATTACTCTTACATCACCTATACATACTCTGATATGTACCATCAAGCGTTTCTAACAACGACACCGAGTTCTATCTCGTCACCGATAAGAATGCACCTATGTACCGCGTAGTTCAGTTTGACCTGGCAGATCCTCAAAATTGCATGCACGACTTCATCCCAGAGGACAAGGATGCGCATTTGGAGACAATCTCTGCCGTCGATAATGACAAATTTGTTATTGTTTATAAACGCAACGTAACTTTTCTTTCCTACTGCTATTTGGCAGGTACTTCAAATTTTTTGTAGGTCAAGGACGAGCTTTATATCTATTCCTCTACCGGGACACAGATGCAGCGTCTGGCCTCTGACTTTGTTGGTACGATCAGCGTACCGGGAATAAAGCGTGAATATTCGTCGTTTTTCGCCACATTGTCAGGCTTCACCACACCGGGCAACATTCAGATGTACGATTTTAATGCCCCCTCGGAGAGGCAATGGACCTTGCACAGAAGAACAAAGGTTAACGGATTGATTCTAGAAGATTTCCTTACTGAACAAGTACATGCCGCACTTGCATAAACAGTGACCCATTGAGTGTGCTCACACTGGTATCGTCAGGTCTGGTATTCAAGCAAGGACGGAACTCGAGTTCCCATGTTCATCGTCCGTCACAAAAACACGCCTTTGGACGGAACCGCACCGGCATTGCAATACGGTTGGTGTCTCGGTAGTAGCCTTTTATCTATCACGTTGCTCATTCCATCCAGGTTATGGAGGTTTTTCCATAGCTCTCGGTCCGTCGTTTAGTTCGTCGATTCTCACTGCTATCCAAGCATATGGAATGATATACGCTGTACCAAACATTCGGTCAGTCAAGTTAAACATATGTCTTATCTATTTCTGAAATGTATTCTAGGGGTGGATCTGAGTTTGGTCGGTCTGTTGCATCAGTTGTCATTTCTTCTTAACGAGACTCGATAGGCGAGGAATGGCACCTTGCAGGCACTAAAGAAAAGAAGGTGAGGTCCATTCACCAATAATTTCTTGTATCAGCTGATATGACGCAAACAAGGTCAATGTCTTCGATGATTTCATCGCTGCGACGTAAGTAACACTTGTAGATAGGTTGGTATCTTCCCTGACCACATTTTGGTTATCAGGCAATTCCTCGTATCAAACAAATACGCTTCTCCAGGCAAGGTTGCAATCAATGGGGGTTCAAACGGGGGTACGTGATAATCTCTACCTAATATTTCAAGCAATAACTTCTCATTGACAGGTCTCCTTGTGGCTGCATGTGTCCACCGTGCTCCAGAGGGAACATTTGGGGCAGCGGTCGCTGAAGTCGGTGTCTTGGATATGCTCAAGGTTATGGTTTTCTAAACTTCTCGAGTATGAGTCACACGAAATAATTGCATATTGCAGTTCAGTCAATTTACTATTGGTTTGTCTCTATCTGCTTGTCATTGGCCCTGTTAATCCAGCGATTTACCAGGTAAAGCGTGGACTTCGGATTACGGCGATCCTCAGGACCCTCATGATTTCGACTTCATTTACCCTATTTCTCCTGTGCACACTGTGCCAAAGAATCAAATTCTGCCTCCCATGTTGCTTATGACAGCTGATCGTAAGTCAATCCATTATTCTCACTCACCATGACACTTTTGCTGAGTGGCGAACAAAGATGATGATCGCGTGGTACCTCTGCATTCGTTTAAATATGCAGCAACTCTGCAGCACGTTGCCCCGGGAAACCCACACCCTCTGCTTATCCGTATTGATCGTAAGGCGGGACACGGAAGTGGCAAGAGCACAGCAAAAAAGTATGACCAGAATTGTATTGAGAGGGGTGTTTTCTGACTCATTGCAGGATCCAAGACGCTGTCGCACGGTGGAGTTTTGTAGCACACTCCTTGGGTTTGAAGTGGCAAGTCAATTATGAATGAGCACGATAAGTACCCTTGTTTTGAGATGAAGTAGTTGAAATGTGGGCTCAGAATATATTAAGTGGTTTGATCCACTGGCCGAGTTAGGTTAGCTAGGAGAGGGATGCTATTACATGTGGGAAGATATAAGAGGGCAACAGCGTATAACAAACGATGGCAAGTATCCGGCAAGTATGCAATACCAACATAAAGAGTGAAATAGTAGGAACAAAAGCAAATGAAAGTGGTGTGGTTTTTTAACGTGACAAAAAGACGAGTAGGATCTAACTGGGATGTCCTTGTTGGAGCTCCTTCCTGATGGTTGAGATGCAGGAACACTCAAGATGGATCAGGTTGAACCATTTCACAAATTGATTGTTTCTAGAGTCTGCAACTCAGGGACTGGTATGGGGTCATGGTTATGAAGAAAGGTGATGCTGCTGCTGGCTGATGGGCAAGGTACTAGGACTGGCATGTGACTGATTATCTGGAATTATTGAAAGGAGGTCCAAGATATCTGGATCATGGATGTGATCCTGACCAAGTCTGCTAGACATCTGGAAATCAGATCCTCCAAAAAACACTGGATTATCCAGAAGCATCTTGGCATTTGTGTTGGATCCATGTGATCAATCCATGGGTCATTTCCTGTCAAGTACACGATACTGAGCCCTGGTTCACTTGGTCGTACCAACCAAAAGTCCAATGTCTAATTCAATGTACCAGTGATCAGGTCAATTCACAAGTCATATAGTACATCAGTCTCAGTTTGGTACATTCATCATTTCCATTCAGTTCACTTCATCTTTCATTATTTCTACTTCGATTATTCTTTTATGCCTCGCTTTGCTTTGCTTTGGCATGTTCACATGTCATACTTGACCATTCTTCATATTTTTTTCTATGCTCTTTTATTCTGCATACATTCTTATGTTACCTTGTTGAATGTCAAGGTCATTCATCCCCATTTTTTTGAATATAAAAGTAGCATAGTTGATGTATGTATTTCTTTGTTCAGAAGCTCATAACTAAGACTTGTATATCCTCTTTGCCTCTCTGTCTTTTGTCCACATTCAGGCTGACATTCTTGGCACCCTCCTGAACATCTTTCAAAATCCAGTGACTTCACAGAGAGAGGGCATAATGCACAGGTATATTCAAGCCTACCATGTCTGCTCAGCTCAGTGGATCAAGCTGAACCATGCCCACATTGTGTTTGAGGTGCTATCACACTAGTGCTGAGATCACACAATGTTAGCACTTTGGTGGTTAACACTATCTTCTGAACATATCTCTTATCTGTAATCATTTCTTATCATATGCCTCTCTGCACTTAGGGAATAGCATGGGTTAGGCTAACCCACATGGGTCACCAGGTCAGGTATCCTTTGGTTTGGGTGCAGGTCAAGCCGAGAGCACCCATGACCCAGGCCCAACCCACCATGTCAACTATGTATGCATGCATGCATACGCATATGACATACACCCAGGGACTCCCTCCTGTTGTAAGTATGCATGTATGACATGTATGTGCTGACACAAACACATCATACATGCATCCACTGACATGAATGTGTCATATGTGCATGCACCAACACCAACATGCTGACACAAATGTGCCATATATGCACCCACTTATACAAATGTGCTATTGTTTTAGAACCATTGATGATGTAACCTGAGAAGCATGACAAAACTTTGGTATGAATAAAGCCTAATCAAGTTTGCTGACAAGATGATAGTGTTACGATGTGAAGGAATGATGTAATCATAATAAACATAATATCTCCCAAAGATAAACAATGGTGAGGTTCAGGATAGGGCACGGCTTCAACTTGTATGTTGCATAGGGAATAGCACGGGTTCTGCCAACCCTCACGGGTCACCGGGTCGGGTGCCCTTGGGTGTGGGTGCAGGTCAAGCGGAGAGCACCCATGACCTGGCCCAACCCGGCACGTCAATCATGTACGTGTGCATGCGTACGACACCCAACCAGGCACTCACTCCTGTCGTACGTGTGCACATACAACACGCACGTGCATATGACACACACGCACGGCACACGCATACGACACGCACGCGCATATGCCACACACGTGCCACATGCGCATACGACACACACGCACCATGCACGTATGACACGCACGTGCCGACACCAACGAGCCGTACGTGCACACGTAGAACGCATTCAAGTCAGCGCGTACATGTACAGCGCGTTCGAGTCGGCGTGTACGCGTACGGCATGTTTGAGTCAGCACGTTCGAGTCGGCGTGTACGTGTATGGCACGTTCGTGTTGACGCGTGCACATACTGTGCGTTTGTGTTGGCGTGTGCGCATACAGCGCATTCGTGTCAGCACGAACGTGACATACGACACGAATGCGCCGCAGGCATGTGGGTGCACCATGCACCCGACACCCGTCGACCCATGGGAAAAAACCCATGGGTTGACGGGTTTGGGTTTCCCATGGGTCGGGTGCAGGTCACCCACATTTGACCCGTGGGTAACCCGTGCCATTCCCTAATGTTGCACCCACCAGATTGCACTGGTCCCTAATTTCAGAATAGCGAGACAGAGAATCAGCTTAGTAGAAATCAAAGTCAATTATCTGACTGAAGACTGAACTACTGAATGTACAAGATCTTTAAACTACTTTCAAATCTACTAGGAGTCAACTAGATTCCTATAATAGATAAGAAAGCCGAGGATTGTGAAAAAGCAAGAACGGAAATACTACATCCCAAATCTTGATCTCCTCTGTGACATTAGGGGGTGATGTGTCACCCCAATTCCCAATGGAGTTACCCTAAGGAACATAATAGCAAATCAGATATAAGAGACTGAACAGAATTGCAAATAAATGAAAGTAGAGCGGAATGTAAATAAAAGGATATTAAACATAAATGAAGTGAAAATGGAATTGTGAGCATATGGAGTTTGACGTAAATGGAATGAGTGAATTGACAGGAGCATGTGATGCCAAGACGGATATATGAGGTGCATATAGTCTGTGGGCTGAGGGTGTATAGTTAGATAGGCAAGTGAGGGCGGAGTTGGGCTAAGTGGGCTGAAATGAATAGTTGGGTATGCTGGCATACAGTTCCTATGTCAAGTACCATACCGAGACATGTCTATTTGCTGACCGAGCAATCATCCTATATCCATGACCAAGTACCCATGTTGCATGCATGACACTGGTTTCGGCTTGGCATGTCCACCATCCACACTCCCTGTCCCCACCCCTCAACCCTTTTCACCTCGGGACTTCCTGTCCTTGTACTATCCTCGGTTACAAGCCTTGTCTTATAGTCTGGCACCTCCTATTGTCCTATCTTTAGACACATTCTATTATCCTGTCTTTTATTGTTTTATCCCCGTGTTGCATTCCTTATTCTAATTTTATTCGTTGTGGACAATAACCACATGCTCTGTGGACAATAACCACATGCTCTGCATACCTTATTTCTCCACATTCCTTATTCCACATGTCGCTTCTTAACCTATATAAGTAGGACATGCATGTACATATTTCCTCATTCTGGGTATCGACTAGGCTTAGGCCCTTCTACCTTCTTCTCTTCTGTTAAGTCCTCGACTCGGGCCGGCATCCTCAGCATTCCCCCGAGTATCTGTCTGTTGCAAATACAGTGGCATGCATGGCAAGTAGGGCGCAATGCACGAGTATGTTGAAGCCAACGCCACTACTCTTGGCTTGCAGGACTTGGCCATAGTCTGCCCAACCTTTCGCCAACACCCCTTGGCAGTACCGAAGTCCGTCAGTACCCGACGCTTGACATCCTAACAGTATCCCCCCCTTATGGCTGAGTCCCACGAGGCCATAGAAATGAAGTTCTAGAATGGTGGCCCCATTGGAGTTTGGAAATGTGAAAGCATATAAGAGTGACCGTGAGGGAGTTTGGGGGGTAACCATCATCAACATCGAAAATGGATGACTCGTACATCAACCCCTCGTATATCCACAAGCTCATGGGTATATACAGCTTGCCCATCACAGTGTACCTCAATAACTCTCATCCCATTGACATCCCTACCCCCTCATCATCCACCATTAGGGAAATGCATGGGTCAGGCCAACCTGCACAGGTCACCAGGTTGGGTGTCCTTGGGTGTGGGTGTGGGTTAAGCCACGAGCACCCGTGACCCAGGCCTAACCTAGGGCATCAACTCCAACACAAATGTGATGAACATGTACATGCACATGCCGACACAAATGCGACACCCCAAACGCAACGTACCCGCATGCGATGCCACGAACGTGATGTACATGACATATGCACACATGCCGCAATGTACGCAATGCCCATTACGTGCATGTGCTGCCACATATGCAACGTACACGATGTATGCACACACGCTGCCACGTACACGACGTACATGCCACCACGTATGTGACATACACACTGCCATGTATGCGACGTACACGCCGCCATGTATGGAACGTACATGCTGCCATGTATGCGACATACATGCCGCCACATATGCGACATACACGCTGCCACATATGCGACGTGCACGCGGCGACATATGCGACATACACACTGCCACATATGCGACGTACACACCGCCACATATGCGATGTACACACCGCCACATATGCGACGTACACACCGCCACGTATGTGCTGCCACATATGTGCATGCACCGTGACAAACACGACGTATGTGCCACCACGTACGCGACATATGCGCATGTGCCATGACAAACGCAATGTATGCACCACCATGTACGCGACGTATTGTGTGCGGGTGCGGCGTGCACCCGAGACCCATTGACCCATGGGAAAAAACCCATGGGTTGATAGGTTTGGGTTTCCCATGGGTCATGTGTGGGTCACCCACATTTGACCCGTGGGTGACCCGTGCCATTCCCTATCTACCATCGAATGTGCTAGGATGTAACTCAAAGAAGATGTGCAAGGTGCCATTGACATGAGGGTGCCATGGATCGAAGGCTCACACTCAAAAAGTGCAAAGGTAAGTAAGCCTCCTTTTGTGATTCAACTTATTGCTTATCGAGTTGTTTCCCTTAGTAAGCTTGCCTCAAAATGTGAGGTGATGACACCCACAACCTCATGATGTTCTATCGTAATACAAGGTTGGTCAAGGAAGATGAAGATACTCCTTGGATTGAGGGTCACAAATCGGATGCTCCATGAGATCGATGTATCAAACGTTGCAACACATGTCTGAGGAAGTGGGATGGTTAGTTGGACTTAGGTGTATGCATGTGGTGTAGTAAGTGAGGTGTGAGGTGTTCTATCAATGTGCGAGGTAGAGGTACCAGTAAGAGGAAAGGTAAAGGGAAGTAAAAGGCAAAAAATAGCAAAGTTGAAGGAAGTCCAAGGAAGAAAAGGGCGAGGGAAGGTATGCCTGAAGCTTGTGATTTGGACAGGCCCGGACCTTTGAAAAGGGCAAGGATCCAGCCTAGGATGCGCACTCCCCTCTTCCAGCATGAGACTTCTACTCTCCAGCCTTCATCCCCCCCACCTCCTGAACTGCCCACTCTCTCACCACTATTGGTGGTACTGACACCACACATAATGGTGTCAACACCTATGCCTCCACCCCCTCCACCCCCTCCTCCTCCACCTCCTACTCCTTCTCCACTGCCTATGCCATCCCCCCACCTCTTCCTTCACTGCCTCCCATGGTCATCCTGCCTCCTCCCCTCGTTGTTCCTGCTCCTCCCCAGCCCTCCCCAGTCATCGCATTGACTGCAGCTCTGGTGAAGCTCAAGCAGTTGGTGGACGAGCTTCAATGTGAAGTGGTGGATAGCAGATATGAGAATGCCAAGCTGAGGATGACAAATGATGAATTACAAGCGGAGGTAAGAAACTTATTGTTGCAGATAGGTTATCAGAGGTCTGCCAGTGCAGACATCG